>WNWK01030382.1:0-7500 GCA_009830355.1 Cherax destructor
TCCCATTTTGTGCATTTGATTCTACAATTTAATCCCAACCCTCTCCCAACACCCTAGCATTTACTTTTTTTTACAACCCCATCTATAAATATATTAAACAACCATGGTGACATTACATCCCTGTCTAAGACCTTACTTTTACCGGGCACCTCCTCCTACACACCAATCCTGAGCCTCACTATCCTCATAAAACTTCTCTTACATTCAGTAACTTACACATATACCAAACACTTGCAACATTTGCCACATTGCTCCCCTATCCACCATCATATGCCTTTTCTAAATCCATAAATGCAATGAAACTTCCCCAACCTTTATCTAAATACTGTTCGTATATATGTTTCTCAATGTAACACTTTTACTACACATCCCTACCCACCTCTAAAGCCTCCTTGTTGCTCATCTGTAATCCTACTTGTCTTACCTCTAATTCTTTCTAATAATAACCCTACCGTACACTTTTTACCCTGGTATACTCTGGTAAACTTCTTTTCAACAAATTGGCCATTTTCCAGGAAAAGGTATGCAGAAAACAAAATCTCTCTTAACTTTAGTACGTATACAGGAGATAAGCATTATCTTGCTCCTCATTTTAGTCGACTTATGTGTCAATGCATGGCTACTTGAGGAAGAATTCGTTCCACTTCCCATGAACTCAGTAAACTTATTCCCCCTATAATTCTTACAATCTCTTATCCCCTTCCTTATATAAAGAAACTATACATGCTCTGCCCAATCCTAGGTACCTTCCCTCTTTCACATTTATGAAACAAAAATACCAACAACTCCACACTATATATCCCTGCTTTTAACATTTCTGTCATGATCCCGCCAGTTCCAGCTGCTTTTTACTCCCTTTCATTCTACGTAATGCCTCACATGCACCTCCCCACACTCACATCCTGTCCTTCTTCACCTTAAACGATGAAATATACTTCCTCCTTGGTCAGTGTGGAGCACAATCCGCCACTTTTCATCGACATTTAAAAGTTCCTCAACATATTCCTGTTACCCACCCAGCACATTCCAGCCTCCCATCTACTAACTCCCAACTCTGTTTTTTACTGACAACTCATCTGCTCCCAGGCCTTCTTAACTTGTTTATCTCACTCCAAAAATTTTTCTAGTTTTCAGCAAAACTCTTGACAGAGCCTCAATCTATCATCTGCCTCCTTTTGCACTTCACCACTCCCTTTACTTTCTTTACCTCCATATACCTGCCTCTTCTATTACCACTTGTTTGTAAAACCTCCTATGTTTCACCTTTTTCCTCTTTAATCACAACTTTGTTTCTTCATTCCACCACTCACCTCCTCTTTCCTCCTGCACTCCCACCTCCCAGAGCCACAAACTTCTGCCCCACATTCTAATACTGCATTTAAAATCATCCAGATTATCTCATACTTTTACTAGCCCACCTTTCGCCAATAGTTGCTTTTCTTATATCTCACCCTAACTTCCTCCTCCCTTAGTTATATGACTTTACCTCTCTCTTACTTATTGCTGCTTATATTTTCTTTTGTCCCATCTACCTTCTTTATTCTAACTTAGCACAAGAATAACCATCTGATATATCCTAAGGCCTCATAAACATGTACATCCTGAAGCCTACTCCACCAACCTTTATCCACCAATACATAATCTAACAAACTACTTATTACGTGCTATATCATACCTTGTATACTTATTTATCCTCTTTTCATAAAATATGTATTACTTATTACCAAACCTTTCTACACATAGCCTAATTAAAGGTTCCCCATTTACATTTACCTGGCACCCTAATTTACTTACTACTCCTCCACACATTTACTCACTTGAGTGCATTGCTAAGATCACTCAACCACAAGTACTTCTCGCACCAGTTCAAACCCATGCACTCACTCCAACATTTCCTAAAATCTCTCTCTCTCCTCACACTTCTCTTCTCCAGGTATAAACACCTTACTATAACCACTTTTCATCCAACTTTATTTGATTTCATGATATAACTATCTTGACCACACTTTTCAACACCCAGTATTCACTTATATGTTAATCCTATCACAATATATACAAAAGTAGAAAAGAATATATAAAGAATAGTTCATGACTAGTTTCACTTGTCTGGAGAGTCTGGGTGACAGAAAATGTAGTGGTAGGAAAGCAGGAGAGACTTTCAGTTTGAGGAATCGTCTCTCTAAACAGTCTCTGGAGTGCAGTTTCTCATTAACAATGTGCATCACCACTCATCCACACCCTCCTCTGCCCTGAAGAGGCATTGTCACAATTTAAGTGACATATAAATCTTACCAAAACTACTAATAACATTGATGTAACATTCATCAAAACCAGATGTTTGTGACCCATATAATGGAAAGTTAGAGACCATACTACATTTCCCTTGTCGACATGGATAAATGCGTTTCACAGACTCAATGCACCACTCACCTTTCTTCATTCAATTCCATGATTCACTCTCATCTTCTTATAGACTCATCTGCTGATATCGCTTCCAATCTTGAAGATTTGAAGAGAGAGTCTCGCATTTGTGAAATAAAATTGAACCTCGAATGTTGGAATAATTGCTTAATGTTCGTTGCAATAAATATATTGTATGGAAATATAATAATAGCATTTACTAGCCTAACAATACTGCTTCCAACTCATTGAACTCATGAACAATCATGAAACACATGAAAACATCGAAAATATTGTACAGTGGACCCCCACCCATAAACTTCATCCCAGAGCCCTGCTCAAGTGCCATTAATAACGTAATTCTCCCATTTCCTTAAGAAATAATGTCACGAGGGTTAGTTCATTTCAGAACCCCAAAATACACTTCCACAAGTACTTGCAATATTACTACACCAGTACGCATTTCAAATGACAGTTTTAGTCCATTACAAAAGATGCATGGTTGTAGGTAAAGAGGTTGGTAATACTAACACCCAGGGAGGTGGCACTACTGGCCCTGCCAAGTGAGTGTAAAACGTGCCTGTATGTATCCTGTTTTTACATGATGGTAGGATTGCTGGTGTCTTTTTTCTGTCTCAGAAACATGCAAGATTTCAGGCAATGCCTTGCTACTTCTACTTTACACTAGGTCACGCCTTCACACATGTACATCATGGCATACACTCATCTGAGTTTTCTTTCATTTTATCTTAATAGTTCTTTGTTCTTATTGCTTTTCTTTCATATCCATTGGGAAGAATAAGAATCTTCCTCCGTAAGCCATGGTGCATATAAAGTCAATTAAAATGCCAGAACAATGGGCCATGAAGCTGGATGTCCTGGCTTTTAAGTGAGACAGTTGAAGGGGATAGGAGAGTCTCAGTGGGGAGAATAAATGGGATTAGGTCAGGGTTTCAAATAGAGTTAGAAGCTAAAGAATATACAATAATGTTGAATAATCAGTTAGGCAGGTAAAGAGGGAGCAAATGTATAAATTCATGATTATGAGTAATAAAGGTTGATGTGAAAGGGTTATAGTATGTTTATACCTGGAGAAGAGAAGTAGAGGAGAGAGATTTTTTGGGAAATTTTGAGCAGAGGGGGAGTTTGTCCATGAGAGATAATGTATAGATCTAATGCTAAAGTGGGTAAAATGTTGTGGAGGAGTAGTAGGTAAATTTAAAAGAAGGGTAAATGTAAATGGCTGAATTATTAATTGAGCTATGTATAGAGAAAGAGGTTTCATAATAAGTAGTAATACATATTTTATGAAAATGAGAGGATAAATAAAATATACAAGGTATGATATATACTAAGGAAAGTAGTTTGTTAGATTATGTATTGGTGGGATAGTAAGATATTTAGGACAACATGTTTATAGAGGGGCAACGGATATAATTTGGATCATTATTTAGTTGTGCTACAGTTAGAGTAAAAGGTAGATGGGACAAAGAAATGGCAACAGCAAAATAAGAGAGAGGCAGTGCTATAAACTAAGGGAGGAGGAAGTTAGGTGAGATATAAGCAACTATTACAGAAAAGGGTGGGTTAGTGCAATATGAGTAAAGGGAAGGAAAAGAGTTGGGATATTTTAAAATGCAGTATTAGAATGTGTGGGGCAGAAGTTTGTGTCTATAGGAGAGGCAGGAGGAAAGAGGAGTGGGAGTGGTGGAATGAAGAAGTAAAGGGTAATAAGAAAAAAGAATATGAGAAGTTTTTACAAACATAAGTGATAATAGAAGAGCACAGTATATATGGAGAGTAAAAGAAAGGTGAAGAGAGCAGAGTGCAAAAGAAGAGCATATGAAAGAATGAGAGGATCTGTCAAGAAAATTTGCTGAAAAACTAAGAAAATTTTTATGAGATAAACAAGGTAAGAAAGCCTAGGGAATCTAATGGATTGTTGCTAAACAGAGTAGGGGAGTTAGTAGATGGGGAGCTGGAGGTAATAAGAGGGCGGGAATAATTTTGAGAACTTTTAAATGCTCTTATTATGATGTACTTCATGTACTGGCCAGGGAGGTACAACACGTTTAGGAGTGAAGAAGAGCAGGATGAGTTGTTTGGAGGTGCTGAGGCATTACATATGAATGAGCAAGAAGAGCTGGAACTGACGGATCACACAGGAAATGTTAAAAGCAGGAAGGATATAGTGCTGGAGTGGTTGGCATTTTTCAATAAATGTATGAAAGAGGGGAAGGTACCTAGGATTGCAGAGAGTTATTATGAAGTTCCTTTACATAAAGGAAAGGGATAAAAGAGATTGTAAGAATTATAGGGTGAAGAAGTTTACCGAGCATGCTTTGAAAAGTGTATGGTGGTTATTATTGAAAGAATTAGAGGTAAGACAGGAGAGTAGGAATTGCAGATGACAGGAGGCTTAGAGTGGTAGGGGATGTATAGATCAAGTGTTTACAGGTTTGCATTATATGTGAACAGTATTTAGATAAAGGTAGAGAAGTTTTCATTGTGATGTGTATATAGATTTAGAAAAGGCATTAGATAGAGTGGATAGGGAGCAATGTGGCAAATGTTGCAAGTGTATGGAATAGGTAGTAAGTTACTAGCTTGTAAAGAGTTTTTGGTGAGGATATGAGGCTCAGGTTAGGTGTGTAGGGAGAGAGGAGATTATCTCCTGCAAAGTAGGTCTTAGACAGGGATGTGTAATGCTGTGTCACCATGGTTGTTTAATATATTTATAGATGGGGTTGTAAAGAAGTGCAAATGCTAGGGTGTTAGGAGAGGGGGTGGGATTAAATTATGGGGAATTAAATGCAAATGGGAGTTGACACAGTTACTTTTGGCTGATGATACTAGTGCTTATGGAGATTCTAAAGAAAAGTTGCAAAGGTTAGTGACTAGCTATAGGGGTGTGGAAGGTAGAAAGTTGAAAGGAACATAGATAAGAGCAAGGTGATGAGGGTATCAAACGATTTAAATAAAGAAAATTGACATCACAATGAAGAGAGGGATTATGAAGAAGTAAATGTTTTAGATATTTGGGGAGTTGACTGCACAGATGCTTTAAATGATGATAATCCATAGAATTGATGAAGGAAAAAGGTGAGTAGTATGTTGAGGCATTCAGGAGGCAAAAACGTTATCCATGGAGGCAAAGAAGGGAATTTAAATTATAGTGGTACCAATACTTAGTATGGTGTGAAGTATACTATACTGTTTGGGCAGCAGGAGGAGGTTGGAGTGCAGTGGAGATGTCCCATTCATGGCATGTGTGGTGTGGCTATGCAGAAAATTCCAGAATGTGGAAATTAGGAGAAGTTGTGGAGTTACTAAAAGAATTTGTCAGAGGGTCTGAAGAGGGGTTGTTGAGTGGTTTGGTCACTTAGAGAATGATCAAAGTGAGAATAACTTGGAGAGCGGAGTAAATCTGTAGGGAAAGGAAGGAGTGGGTATGGGTTCGCCCTGGTAAGGTTTTAGGAGGGGTGGGCAGGAGGTTTTGTGGCTAGGGCTTGGACTTCCAGCAAGCATGTGTGAGCGTGAGCATAGAGTGAATGGAAACGCATGTTTTTTTGGACCTGACGAGCTGTTGAGTGTGAGCAGGTAACATTTTGTGAAGGGATTCAGAGAAACCATTAATTGATTTGTATAAATTTCCTTAGTCCTGAAATGGGAAGTACAATGCCTGCACCCTTAAAGGAGGTCAGATATGACAGCTGGGAGGGACCATTTCACTGTCGTATCTGAGCGCCTCTGCAAAGACAGTGATTATATGAGTGTGGTGAAAGTGTTGAAACACATATATTTCTTTTGGGGATTTTCTTTTCTTTTGTTTCAATTCTGCCCCGGTGAGACGGCCACTTGTTGAAAAATGTTTTGGTTTAATAACAAATAATGAATGAAAACAAACACCTCACCACTCGTGTATGTTAGGCATACAACTCTGATGATCTGTGATGATGATGTACGACGATGATGATGGTGATGATAGTTAGGCCATGCAGTTCCTCATGAAAGTTGAATGGAGGTGATTATATGAGTATAACTGCAGCATGAGTCTATATGTGTGGATTCAACTCTCACTGCCAGGCCACTATCGACAATGAAGATTGATGACCATGATTGATGCATGGGGTAGGCCTCTTCCGCCCATACTCAGGGTATATATATATATTAAGAGGGTATATCCCAGTGTATATACACCGAGCCTTGTGTATTTCTCAGTATATATACGCAGTGGGAGGAGCTAGAGCAGTGGGAGGAGCTAGAGCAGTGGGAGGAACTAGAGCAGTGGGAGGAGCTAGAGCAGTGGGAGGAACTAGAGCAGTGGGAGGAGCTAGAGCAGTGGGAGGAACTAGAGCAGTGGGAGGAGCTAGAGCAGTGGGAGGAACTAGAGCAGTGGGAGGAACTAGAGCAGTGGGAGGAGCTAGAGCAGTGGGAGGAACTAGAGCAGTGGGAGGAACTAGAGCAGTGGGAGGAACTAGAACAGTGGGAGGAACTAGAGCAGTGGGAGGAACTAGAGCAGTGGGAGGAACTAGAGCAGTGGGAGGAACTAGAGCAGTGGGAGGAACTAGAGCAGTGGGAGGAGCTAGAGCAGTGGGAGGAACTAGAGCAGTGGGAGGAACTAGAGCAGTGGGAAGAGCTAGAGCAGTGGGAGGAGCTAGAGCAGTGGGAGGAGCTAGAGCAGTGGGAGGAGCTAGAGCAGTGGGAGGAGCTAGATCAGTGGGAGGAGCTAGATCAGTGGGAGGAGCTAGAACAGTGGGAGGAGCTAGAGCAGTGGGAGTAACTAGAGCAGTGGGAGGAGCTAGATCAGTGGGAGGAACTAGAGCAGTGGGAGGAGCTGGAGCAGTGGGATGAACTAGAGCAGTGGGAGGAGCTAGAGCAGTGGGAGGCTGAGAGTGGGAGCTAGAGCAGTGGGAGGAGCTAGAGCAGTGGGAGGAGCTAGAGTAGTGGGAGGACCTAGAGCAGTGGGAGGAGCTAGAGTAGTGGGAGGAACTAGAGCAGTGGGAGGAACTAGAGCAGTGGGAGGAGCTAGAGCAGTGGGAGGAACTGAGCAGTGGGAGGACTAGAGAGTGGGAGGAACTAGGCAGTGGGAGGAACTAG
>WNWK01030382.1:12500-23555 GCA_009830355.1 Cherax destructor
TGGTAGTGGCTAGTTTATTGTGTACCTCATATCTATCCTGTGGATGGTAGTGGCTAGTTTATTGTGTACCTCATATCTATCCTGTGGATGGTCGTGGCTAGTTTATTGTGTACCTCATATCCATCCTGTGGATGGTAGTGGCTAGTTTATTGTGTACCTCATATCTATCCTGTGGATGGTAGTGGCTAGTTTATTGTGTACCTCATATCTATCCTGTGGATGGTCGTGGCTAGTTTATTGTGTACCTCATATCCATCCTGTGGATGGTCGTGGCTAGTTTATTGTGTACTTCATATCTATCCTGTGGATGGTAGTGGCTAGTTTATTGTGTACCTCATATCCATCCTGTGGATGGTAGTGGCTAGTTTATTGTGTACCTCATATCCATCCTGTGGATGATAGTGGCTAGTTTATTGTGTACCTCATATCTATCCTGTGGATGGTCGTGGCTAGTTTATTGTGTACCTCATATCCATCCTGTGGATGGTAGTGGCTAGTTTATTGTGTACCTCATATCCATCCTGTGGATGGTAGTGGCTAGTTTATTGTGCACCTCATATCCATCCTGTGGATGGTCGTGGCTAGTTTATTGTTTACCTCATATACATCCTGTGGATGGTCGTGGCTAGTTTATTGTGTACCTCATATCTATCCTGTGGATGGTCGTGGCTAGTTTATTGTGAACCTCATATACATCCTGTGGATGGTCGTGGCTAGTTTATTGTGTACCTCATATCTATCCTGTGGATGGTCGTGACTAGTTTATTGTGTACCTCATATCTATCCTGTGGATGGTCGTGGCTAGTTTATTGTGTACCTCATATCCATCCTGTGGATGGTAGTGGCTAGTTTATTGTGTACCTCATATCCATCCTGTGGATGGTCGTGGCTAGTTTATTGTGTACCTCATATCCATCCTGTGGATGGTAGTGACTAGTTTATTGTGTACCTCATATCCATCCTGTGGATGGTCGTGGCTAGTTTATTGTGTACCTCATATCCATCCTGTGGATGGTAGTGGCTAGTTTATTGTGTACCTCATATCTATCCTGTGGATGGTCGTGGCTAGTTTATTGTGTACCTCATATCTATCCTGTGGATGGTCGTGGCTAGTTTATTGTGTACCTCATATCCATCCTGTGGATGGTAGTGGCTAGTTTATTGTGTACCTCATATCCATCCTGTGGATGGTCATGGCTAGTTTATTGTGTACCTCATATCCATCCTGTGGATGGTCGTGGCTAGTTTATTGTGTACCTCATATCCATCCTGTGGATGGTCGTGGCTAGTTTATTGTGTACCTCATATCTATCCTGTGGATGGTCGTGGCTAGTTTATTGTGTACCTCATATCCATCCAGTGGATGATAGTGGCTAGTTTATTGTGTAAGAAGCATAGCGTCCTACCTCGCCCGTACGCGACACTAACTACCGTTCCGGGTAATCACTCTGTCTTCGTTATGTGCCGATGGGCGCTAACTACCCTGTAATTAGCGTCGTTAGAGGCAGGTAACTGCCCTATATTTTCGGCTCTTGGGGTAGAAGGAAGAGTTCTCGGCTCACAACCCACAAGCCGTGAGTTCGATTTCCGGGTCAGGCGGGAGGTACAGGTCATGTCTTATTCATCTAGCAGTAAGTAGGTACTTGGGTGATAGTTACCTTACACCTGCTGTCACTCTTCACCTAGTAGTAAGTAGGTACTGGATGTTAGTTACCTTACACTTACTGCCACTGTTCACCTAGCAGTAAGTAGGTACCTGAGTGTTAGTCACCTTCCAGGTCACAGGTCAGCTCTGAAAATCTCCTACCACCTGTCTGTTTCCTTCAGTATCTTAAGGTTACCTGGAGGATGCTTGTAGGATACCTGGAGGATGCTTGTAGGATACATGGAGGATGCTTGTAGGATACCTGGAGGATGCTGGTAGGATACCTGGAGGATGCTTGTAGGATACCTGGAGGATGCTTGTAGGATACCTGGAGGATGCTTGTAGGATACCTGGAGGATGCTGTAGGATACCTGGAGGATGCTGGTAGGATACCTGGAGGATGCTTGTAGGATACCTGGAGGATGCTTGTAGGATACCTGGAGGATGCTGGTAGGTTACCTGGAGGATGCTTGTAGGATACCAGGTCCATGATCAGGCCTCCCGGTCATGGAGGAACCTATGCAGTTCCCTCTTGAAGACAGCCAGGGGGGGATGATCCCTCTGATGTGTGATGGAAGGCTGTTGAATAGTCTTGGGTCCCTGACACTTACTGGGAGTATTCGATATTTACTGACCAATCTTTTGTTGCAGCAGTGATTTCTGTGTGCAGATTTGGAAGCAGTCCCCCTAATATTTTCACTGTTGTGATCACTGTTGTGACTATACTGTTGTGACCACACTGTTGTATCCACTGTTGTGACCACACTGTTGTGACCACACTGTTGTGGCCACTGTTGTGACCACACTGTTGTGACCACTGTTGTGTCCACTGTTGTGACCACTGTTGTGACCACACTGTTGTGACCACACTGTTGTGACCACTGTTGTGACAACTGTTGTGACCACACAGTTGTATCCACTGATGTGACCACACTGTTGTGACCACTGTTGTGACCATACTGTTGTGACCACTGTTGTGACAACTGTTGTGACCACACAGTTGTATCCACTGTTGTGACCACACTGTTGTGGCCACTGTTGTAACCACACTGTTGTGACCACTGTTGTGTCCACTGTTGTGACCACACTGTTGTGACAACACTGTTGTGACCACTGTTGCGACAACTGTTGTGACCACACAGTTGTATCCACTGTTGTGACCACACTGTTGTGGCCACTGTTGTGACCACACTGTTGTATCCACTATTGTGACCACACTGTTCTGGCCACTGTTATGGCCACTGTTGTGACAACTGTTGTGTCCACTGTTGTGACCACTGTTGTGATCACTGTTGTGACCACACTGTTGTGGCCATTGTTGTGACCACACTGTTGTGACCACACTGTTGTGACCACTGTTGTGACCACACTTTTGAGACCACTGTTGTGACTATACTGTTGTGACCACTGTTGTGACTATACTGTTGTGACCACACTGTTGTGGCCACTGTTGTTAATTCACTGTTGTGACCACTGTTGTGTCCACACTGTTGTGACCACACTGTTGTGACCACACTGTTGTGACCACTGTTGTGTCCACTGTTGTGACCATACTGTTGTGACCACACAGTTGTGACCCCACTGTTGTGACCACACTTGTGGCCACTGATTCGGCAACACTGTTGTGGCCACTGTTTCGGCAACACTGTTGTGGCCACTGATTCGGCAACACTGTTGTGGCCACTGATTCAGCAAAACTGTTGTGGCCACTGATTCAGCAAAACTGTTGTGGCCACACCACTGTATGTACACTGATGTGTTTGTATTTCTCACTGTTCATACACTGAGAGGTGTATATCCCCCAGTGTATACACACTGAGAGGTGTATATCCCCCAGTGTATACACACTGAGAGGTGTATATCCCCCAGTGTATACACACTGAGAGGTGTATATCCCCCAGTGTATGCACACTGAGAGGTGTATATCCCCCAGTGTATACACACTGAGAGGTGTATATTCCCCAGTGTATACACACTGAGAGGTGTATATCCCCCAGTGTATATACACTTAATATACTCTTAAAGTAAAGTATTAAGTGGTCATTGAAGTACAGCTAATCAGTTTAAATACAGCTTTAATGAGCCATCATGCAGTGGATAGTCTTCAAACCTAACTACCTACGTCAATCCCCCTATTTCCTAGATACTAAGCAGCTATCAGGAATCTAGAATAACTTAGAACCACCAGTTTAAAGTGATTCTAAAACTTAGGTCCGAGTCTGATGTTTAAGATTAAGAGAACCTGCTTTCTGATTGTCATTATTACCCTTGTCTTGCCTTTCCCTTAGTCACCCTCGCTTCCCTTTTATTTAGAGGCCCCCTTAGCCTCCCTTTGTGGAAGTCTGAATACTAAGAGACTGGAGGTTCATAAGTAAGGTTAGATTAGATTTACTATCTATCCTGTGGATGGTAGTGGCTAGTTTATTGTGTACCTCATATCCATCCTGTGGATGGTAGTGGCTAGTGTATTGTGTACCTCATATCCATCCTGATAATGGTAGTGGCTAGTTTATTGTGTACCTCATATCCATCCTGTGGATGGTAGTGGCTAGTTTATTGTGTACCTCATATCCATCCTGTTAATGGTAGTGGCTAGATTATTGTGTACCTCATATCCATCCTGTGGATGGTCGTGGCTAGTTATTGTGTACCTCATATCCATCTTGTGCATGGTAGTGGCTAGTTTATTGTGTACCTCATATCCATCCTGTGGAAGGTAGTGGCTAGTTTATTGTGTACCTCATATCTATCCTGTGGATGGTATTGGCTAGTGTATTGTGTACCTCATATACATCCTGTGGATGGTATGTGGCTAGTGTATTGTGTACCTCATATCCATCCTGTGGATGGTAGTGGCTAGTTTATTGTGTACCTTGTATCTATCCTGTGGATGGTAATGGGTAGTGTATTGTGTACCTCATATCCATCCTGTGGATGGTAGTGGCTAGTGCATTGTGTACCTGTATATATCCTGTGGATGGTAGTGGCTAGTTTATTGTGTACCTCATATCCATCCTGTGGATGGTAGTGGCTAATTTATTGTGTACCTCATATCCATCCTGTGGATAGTAGTGGATAGTTTATTGTGTACCTTGTATCTATCCTGTGTATGGTAGTGGCTAGTTTATTGTGTACCTCATATCCATCCTGTGGATGGTATTGGCTAGTGTATTGTGTACCTCATATCCATCCTGTGGATGGTATTGGCTAGTGTATTGTGTACCTCATATCCATCCTGTGGATGGTAGTGGCTAGTTTATTGTGTACCTTGTATCTATCCTGTGGATGGTAGTGGCTAGTTTATTGTGTACCTTGTATCTATCCTGTGTATGGTAGTGGCTAGTTTATTGTGTACCTCATATCCATCCTGTGGATGGTATTGGCTAGTGTATTGTGTACCTCATATCCATCCTGTGGATGGTAGTGGCTAGTTTATTGTGTACTTTGTGTACATCCTGTGGATGGTAGCGCACATGTAAGGGTTAGCGGTGTTGTAGCGGTGCCAGGTAGCGCACTTAGCGCACGCCAGCTGTCACCGCCGCTGCCGCAGCGCATCATCAAAGAAAACTCATCAATACAACCCACATGTTGAATTCCCAGGGTGGGCGGCAGGGTGGGTGGCAGGGTGGGCGGCAGGGTGGGTGGGTGTTTGGCACATCTCCCTCAATACGGTTCTTATATGCGTCTCTCCCTGCGACAGTTGCCCGCAGGCGGCGCAGGGATAACCGCCAGCGGCGCCAGAGGACCACCTTCACCTCGGAACAAACACTCAGACTCGAGATGGAGTACCACCGTAATGAGTACATTTCCAGGTGAGTACATCCTATTACCCATTAATAATTACCTATTACTAATTACTTATTTTAAATGACTTATTACCAATTATCTATTAGCGAGGGTCGACACGCCTTCCCTTGTGTGTGTGTACTCACCTAATTGTGGTTGCAGGGGTCAAGTCATAGCTCCTGGCACCGCCAGGTGTGTGTGTGTGTGTGTGTATGTACTCGCCTAATTGTTGTTGCAGGGGTCAAGTCATAGCTCCTGGCACCGCCAGGTGTGTGTGTGTGTGTGTGTGTGTATGTACTCGCCTAATTGTGGTTGCAGGGGTCAAGTCATAGCTCCTGTCCCTGCCAGGTGTGTGTGTGTGTGTGTGTGTGTGTGTATGTACTCACCTAATTGTGGTTGCAGGGGTCAAGTCATAGCTCCTGGCCCTGCCAGGTGTGTGTGTGTGTACTCACCTAATTGTGGTTGCAGGGGTGGAGTCATAGCTCCTGGCCTCGTCTCTTCACTGGTTGCCACTAGGTTCACTCTCTCCCTGCTCCATGAGCTTTATCATACCTCTTCTTAAAGCTATGTATGGATCCTGCCTCAACTACATCACTCTCCAGGTTCTTCCACTTCCTGACAATTCTATGACTGAAGAAATACTTCCTAACATCCCTGTGAATCCTATGAGTTTTCATTTTCCAGTTGTGTTCCCTTGTTGCTGTGTCCCATCTCTGGAACATTTTGTCTCTGTTTACCTTGTCAATTCCTCTCAGTATTTTATATGTCGTTATCATGTCCCCCCTATCTTCCTGTCCTCCAGTGTCGTCAGGTCGAGTCCCCTTAACCTCTCTTCGTAGGACAATCCCCTTAACTTCGGGACTAGTCTTGTTGCAAACCTTTGCACTTTCCCTAATTTCTTTACGTATTTGACCAGGTGTGGGTTCCAAACTGGGGCTGTATATTACAGTATGGTCCTAACGTACACGGTGTACAGAGTCTGACGTACACGGTGTACAGAGTCTGACGTACACGGTGTACAGAGTCTGACGTACACGGTGTACAGAGTCTGACGTACACGGTGTACAGAGTCTGACGTACACGGTGTACAGAGTCTGACGTACACGGTGTACAGAGTCTTGAACGATTCCTTACTGAGTTATCGGAATGTTAATCTTAGGTTTGCCAGGCGCCCATATGCTGCAGCAGTTATCTGGTTGATGTGCACTTCAGGAGATGTGTTGTGTGTTTGTGTGTGTGTGTGTGTGTGTGTGTGTGTGTGTGTGTGTGTGTGTGTGTGTGTGTGTACTCATCATTCCAGCAGTCAGTACAGAGTGTATTTCAACTTGCTTCAGGCCACGGAGGTTCGAGCTTGCAGAGTCTCTGGAGCTAACAGAGACACAGATCAAGATATGGTTCCAGAACAGACGAGCCAAGGACAAGCGCATCGAGAAGGCTCACATGGACCAGCAATACAGGTCAGTCCACAACACAGTGCGAGATTAGGTAATCAGTCCCAAGCCTCTACTGTCTCATTTATACAATTCTTCAAGACTGGGGGACTGACTGGATCATCTTCTACCTCTAATTACTCGTATCTCTCTGTTTCACCTCTCCTAACTGCCCATAATCAGTCTCTGGGCGAAACGTCGCTATTTTTCAAACGCTACTTATGTTTCTTCACTTACGATCCCTCTTACGTTCGTCGCAAACTGAGTATCGCTGGATATCGTACTGGGGATACTGACAGACGCTACCTGTGTCTGACAGCACCGGGGGTACTGACGGACGCTACCTGTGTCTGACAGCACCGGGGATACTGACAGACGCTACCTGTGTCTGACAGCACCGGGGGTACTGACGGACACTACCTGTGTCTGACAGCACCGGGGGTACTGACAGACGCTACCTGTGTCTGACAGCACCGGGGGTACTGACAGACGTTACCTGTGTCTGACAACACCAAAGGTACTGACAGACGCTGCCTGTGTCTGACAGCACCGGGGGTACTGACAGACGCTACCTGTGTCTGACAGCACCGGGGGTACTGACAGACGCTACCTGTGTCTGACAGCACCGGGGATACTGACAGATGCTACCTGTGTCTGACAGCACCGGGGGTACTGACAGACGCTACCTGTGTCTGACAGCACCGGGTGTACTGACAGACGCTACCTGTGTCTGACAGCACCAGGGGTACTGACAGACGCTACCTGTGTCTGACAGCACCGGGGATACTGACAGACGCTACCTGTGTCTGTCAGCACCGGGGGTACTGACAGACGCTACCTGTGTCTGACAGCACCGGGGGTACTGACAGACGCTACCTGTGTCTGACAGCACCGGGGGTGCTGACAGACGCTACCTGTGTCTGACAGCACCGGGGGTACTGACAGACGCTACCTGTGTCTGACAGCACCGGGGATACTGACAGACGCTACCTGTGTCTGACAGCACCGTGGGTACTGACAGACGTACCTGTGTCTGACAACACCAAAGGTACTGACAGACGCTGCCTGTGTCTGACAGCACCGGGGGTACTGACAGACGCTACCTGTGTCTGACAGCACCGGGGATACTGACAGACGCTACCTGTGTCTGACAGCACCGGGGTACTTGACAGACGCTACCTGTGTCTGACAACACCGGGGGTACTGACAGACGCTACCTGTGCCTGACAACACCAAAGGTACTGACAGACGCTGCCTGTGTCTGACAGCACCGGGGGTACTGACAGACGCTACCTGTGTCTGACAGCACCGGGGGTACTGACAGACGCTACCTGTGCCTGACAGCACCGGGGATACTGACAGACGCTACCTGTGTCTGTCAGCACCGGGGGTACTGACAGACGCTACCTGTGTCTGACAGCACCGGGGGTACTGACAGACGTTACCTGTGTCTGACAACACCAAAGGTACGGAAAGACGCTGCCTGTGTCTGACAGCACCGGGGGTACTGACAGACGCAACCTGTGCCTGACAGCACCGGGGGTACTGACAGACGCTACCTGTGCCTGACAGCACCGGGGGTACTGACAGACGCTACCTGTGTCTGACAGCACCGGGGATACTGACAGACGCTACCTGTGTCTGACAGCACCGGGGGTACTGACAGACGCTACCTGTGTCTGACAGCACCGGGGGTACTGACAGACGCTACCTGTGCTTGACAGCACCGGGGATACTGACAGACGCTACCTGTGTCTGACTGCACCGGGGGTACTGACAGACGCTACCTGTGTCTGACAGGACCGGGGGTACTGACAGACGCTACCTGTGCCTGACAGCACCGAAGATACTGACAGACGCTACCTGTGTCTGTCAGCACCGGGGGTACTGACAGACGCTACCTGTGTCTGACAGCACCGGGGGTGCTGTCAGACACTACCTGTGTCTGACAACACCGGGGGTACTGACGGACGCTGCCTGTGTCTGACAGCACCGGGGGTGCTGTCAGACACTACCTGTGTCTGACAACACCAAAGGTACTGACAGACGCTACCTGTGTCTGACAGCACCGGGGATACTGACAGACGCTACCTGTGTCTGACAGCACCGGGGATACTGACAGACGCTACCTGTGTCTGACAGCACCGGGGGTACTGACAGACGCTACCTGTGTCTGACAGCACCGGGGGTACTGACAGACACTACCTGTGTCTGACAACAACATGGGTACTGACAGACGCTACCTGTGTCTGACAGCACCGGGGGTACTGACAGACACTACCTGTGTCTAACAGCACCGGGGATACTGACAGACGCTACCTGTGTCTGACAGCACCGGGGATACTGACAGACGTTACTTGTGTCTGACAACACCAAAGGTACTGACAGACGCTGCCTGTGTCTGACAGCACCGTGGGTACTGACAGACGCTACCTGTGTCTGACAGCACCGGGGATACTGACAGACGCTACCTGTGTCTGACAGCACCGGGGGTACTGACAGACGCTACCTATGTCTGACAGCACCGGGGGTACTGACAGACGCTACCTGTGCCTGACAGCACCGGGGATACTGACAGACGCTACCTGTGTCTGACAGCACCGGGGGTACTGACAGACGCTACCTGTGTCTGACAGCACCGGGGGTACTGACAGACGCTACCTGTGTCTGACAGCACCGGGGGTACTGACAGACGCTACCTGTGTCTGACAGCACCGGGGGTACTGACAGACGCTGCCTGTGTCTGACAGCACCGGGGGTACTGACAGACGCTGCCTGTGTCTGACAGCACCGGGGGTACTGACAGACGTTACCTGTGTCTGACAACACCAAAGGTACTGACAGACGCTACCTGTGTCTGACAACACCAAAGGTACTGACAGACGCTGCCTGTGTCTGACAGCACCGGGGTACTGACAGACGTTACCTGTGTCTGACAACACCAAAGGTACTGACAGACGTTACCTGTGTCTGACAGCAACGGGGGTACTGACAGACGCTACCTGTGTCTGACGGCACCGGGGGTACTGACAGACGTTACCTGTGTCTGACAACACCAAAGGTACTGACAGACGCTACCTGTGTCTGACAGCACCGGGAGTACTGACAGACGTTACCTGTGTCTGACAACACCGAAGGTACTGACAGACGCTACCTGTGTCTGACAGCACCGGGGGTACTGACAGACGTTACCTGTGTCTGACAACACCAAAGGTACTGACAGACGTTACCTGTGTCTGACAGCAACGGGGGTACTGACAGACGCTACATATGTCTGACAGCACCGGGGGTACTGACAGACGTTACCTGTGTCTGACAGCACCGGGGGTACTGACAGACGCTACCTGTGTCTGACAGCACCGGGGGTACTGACAGACGTTACCTGTGTCTGACAACACCAAAGGTACTGACAGACGTTACCTGTGTCTGGCAACACCAAAGGTACTGACAGACGTTACCTGTGTCTGACAACACCAAAGGTACTGACAGACGCTACATGTGTCTGACAGCACCGGGGGTACTGACAGACGTTACCTGTGTCTGACAGCACCGGGGGTGCTGACAGACGCTACCTGCGTCTGGCTGACTTCCCGCTGACACCTGTGGTTCCGCTGGAGTCTTCACCGGAAGTACACAGTTCCGCTCATCCTATCGGAAGACTCAGGTTAAGTTTCATACCTAATTACCACATTATTCTACCTAATTACCTAAGTAGAACTATATATATATATATATATATATATATATATATATATATATATATATATTATATATATATATATATATAAATGGTACACAATATATGGATGGTACTGTCAGACACGTGTTTGGAACACGTATCTCTCCTGTATCACCTGTATCCTGGGATGAAACATGTTTCTCCAGTGTTACTACAAAGATCCGTAGACATCTCTCAGCATCCAGGTAACGTAAGACATCTCTCTCAGCATCCAGGTAACGTAAGACATCTCTCTCAGCATCCAGGTAACGTAAGACATCTTTTCAGCATCCAGGTATCGTAAGACATCTCTCTCAGCATCCAGGTAACGTAAGACATCTCTCAGCATCCAGGTAACGTCAAGCTGATCTTGACAGCTTTATATTTCAAGCTTAAAACTCATTTGCCTCTGTTAAACGAGAAATATATCCAGGTTTGATGTGTGTTTATATAAGAGCAATTCTAAAGGCTATTGA
>WNWK01030383.1:0-23554 GCA_009830355.1 Cherax destructor
ATTTCAGCTTAATATTTTTCATTGTCTTACTTCAGATTCTTGATCTTCATCAGTAAAGTCTTCAGAATGTTTTAAGCATATCGAAATGTACCTGAAAGAATGTTGTGATAGACTTCTGAGTCATTTTGCCACTTTACATGAAAAGCTGGTACTGGAAATTATGAGGCAAAAAGGGGTAATTAATTTTTCGTGGATCTTTGTTGTGGTAGAAGGGGTAGTATTGGGAGCCGTGATGGTGTTAGGGATGCTAGATGGTGTTAGAGATGCTAGATGGTGTTAGGGATGCTAGTGGTGTTAAGGTGGTTGGGGTTGTGATGATAGTGGTGGTGTCGAACGAACTTAATTCAGTAATATATGGCGGGATTATAATTCACACCCTGAGCTCTTTACTGTCTATCCTGTGAGTTATCGCCTTCCTCGCAGCTTTACACAAACACAAAACTATATATACAAGAAACCAGCATGGGTAAGCCAGTGGTTACTGCCACTGAGACGAGCAAATGTAAGCCGCACCTCAGCCATATGACTGTCTTTACTAAATGGCTTATAATACGACAAGGGAGATTTTTCCCCAATGCATAACAACAGCACAACAAATGGTACGAACCCTTGCAACAAAATACACAAGTTTCATGCTTAAAGCAAAAAAAAAAAAAGTAAAAAAGGAAGTACAATTTCGAAAGTCAAAAAGAACGCCGTAAGTTACATAAGAGTTCCGTGGAAGCCTGAAACTTATTACTGCAAAGTACCAAAAACAAAGAGGAAATGAGCAATTAAATAAATTATCTTATAAAATGACTTACGGCCACACATTAAAAAAATAATAAATAAATAAACAAGAGAGATGTTTTTTTCCTGAAAATTTTTCTCTTATCTGAGAAAGAGGGGCGTACAACAGCGACTGTTTACATCTCAAAGTTAGAAGTATAAAAATCACATCGAATTACCCGACCATGTGATCTGGTGGAGCCAACACCATGTAATTACCTCGACTCGAGACCAAGACCTCATAACACAAACTTAATTTTATCTTGCCTATGTGGGGGAACAAATTACAAAAGTACAGGGTGTTGACTGCCCACTGATTGTTCTGACTAGTGATTGATTATTCTGACTGGCGACTGTTTGTACTGACTGGCGACTGATTGCCCTTAGTGGTCTATCCGGATTCCTGAGTAGTCTACCGAGCTTCCAGAAAGCTATAATGCTTCCTGATGTTTATATCATGTTTCTTGAGTCGCCAAGTTACCTGAGTCATCTCCACAACAAATGGATGAATTAAAGCTTTTAAGTGAACTGGACATCTCAAAAGCAATGGGACCTATAGTAACTTGCTTGGTCCTTGCGTGAACCGCTAACTAACCCTGTTCGAGTTTGGAGGTGAACGAAAACCGAGGGTCCACTGTATTATTATATTTCCCGACATCATATTTGCGCGTCTACAAGTTGATGGTGGCGGAGCACATTCAGGAAAGCTGGACAACGGATTAAATTTTTAGATTTTGCCACCGAAGTGGCTAGTTTATTGTGCACCTCATATCCATCCTGTGGAGGGTAGCGCAAGAGCATATGGATACACGAAAGGCCTAGGAGCTTATCTGTTACAAGCAAATTTAGGAGATTTGCTTAATATATCTGCTATCTTATTTTCATTAATATCTTGACATGTCACATGGTTTATTATACTATTTATATCTATATTCCTCAATAAGTGGACAGTTAAGCACATAGTATTCACCTAATTGTGGTTGCAGGGGTCGAGACATAGCTCCTGGCCCCACCTCTTCACTGGTCGCTACTGGGTCACTCTCTCCCTGCTCCATGAGCTAGTGACCATAAGGCTGGCCACATACTGTGCATTTGGTTTGATCATCATCTGTGTGTCTGCCAAACTGCCAGATGTACTTGTAACCAAGCCCAAGCCTGGCCACTACATCAGTCAGTCTGTTCACATTGCAAGTTGCTCCATAAACGTACTTATCTACGTTCATGTTATCATAGTGGGTTATAGATCTACTCAGGCTCCTAATTGCATTTCTATAACATTCAGTTTCATTATTTACTTCAATCCTAATGCTAGACACAGATATACCAAAGTTATATTGTAGATTCTCCTTCAGGATACTTTTCTTGGCTAACTTATCAACTTTATTATGAAGGAGTATTCCAATGTGTGATGGAATCCATAACAATTCTACATTAATTCCTTTTTCCCTGATTTTTGAGTATCTATATCTGGCTTCTCCAATAAACCTATTAGACTCATTATGTGAGTCAAGAGCCTTCAGTGATGACATAGAATCAGTAATAATTATAGAGTCAAGCTCAGAGTCATAAGTTCGCTATAGCACCATTGGAATAGCAAACAATTCAGTTTGCATTATAGACGCCCAGTTAATTTTTATGCCTAACTCAACAAAGTTCCTATTGTTCTTAACTAGGGAGGTGGCAATTAAAGTAGATGCAGCCCTGCCAGTAGACTCCTGTTTATATCCATCAGTGTGTATAACTTATGATAAATTATTACTACTAGTTAGACGAGAAATTTCTTCCTGAGCAGTTGCTTTTACAAGTGACTGAAGGAAGGGATTGCTAGTGATGACCTTTTTGGGAGAACTAGCAAGTATGTGATATTAAATGGCAAATGCATTTTTTAAATTGACGGGGAGAAGATAGTACGTAGAGTGGTGGAACACCTGGTGAATCATGAACACTTTCAGTGACAACTGGCTCAGGTTTGGGGAAATTAAATCCTGATTCTCAAAATTCATGGAGTTTTACAACAAAAGTAAGAGGTTCATTAGTAATAAGAGATGGGTAGTCGGCATATCCTTCTGACACTTTCCCGTATGAGACTAACCCAGAGACTGGAAAAACAGTTTTGATAAGAGGAAATACACTTCGCAATGTCTCTAAATATCTCAACAGAAGACAGATAGTGATTGTCTGGGAAGTGTCGGGATGAATGAGCATGATGAGTGGTGTTCCACATGTTACTTACTGGGACCCCCACTGTCTGATATGCGTATATGTCATGCATGATGATGATGATGATGACCTACTTATCCCACTGTGTTAAGTAAATATAGTGAAGAAAATAGTTACAAAATAGGGAAAGGCTTCGAGACGACCTGGATAAAAGGCACGAGTGGTCACTGGTTATTAGACCTGATCAACCCCAGCAAAATCATGAAAATCAGGAAAAAGAATAATCACATATTGAATATAAAGTTGGGGGACTGTGCTACAACCCCCAGAGAAGTACAAATGAACCTGTGACTAAGCACACCACTAAGTTTAGCACCAGAGGCGTACATTAACTGAATAACCCCGGCACCGGTATCTGAAAAGCAGCTTTCAGATACCTCAACAAGAAGTATTTTACTAAGTTATATACGACGAAATAAAACCTAGCAAAGTGTATGTAGCATCATCTTGGGTATAACTATACAACCAGCGGGTAAAATATGCTATAACTGGGTAAAACTATGCTATCATGGACAATAACTATGCTATTAATGAGAATAACTAAACTCTCACTGGTTATATTTTTACTCTCAGTGGATATAACTATACTATCAGTGGGTAAAACTATGCTATCATAAACGATATTCACTTATTGGGTATAACTATGCTATCAGGTAGTATAACTATGCTCACAGTGGGTATAACTATACTATCAGGGAGTATAACTAGGGTATTAGTAAGAAGGAAGTGTCTTAATGACAGGGTGGCGGACACGACAATATAATACTGGGCGGGTACACCCACTCTCCCACTGCTTAATTATATCTTGTCTTCCACTGGTGACAGGGTGGAGACAGTGGGCGGGGTGGCTACTTACCACCACTAAGACCACCACAAACTACCACCGCAACCATTACCGCTACAATACTACCACCACCATTGGCTCTACCTCCACCATTACCAGCATCAACAATGCTACCACCACTGCCACCAACACAACCACCGCCACTACCAACACGCCATCCTCTCCACCCCAACACTCCTTTCCTCTCCACACCAACACTCCTTTCCTCTCCACCCCCACGCTCGCTTCCTCTCCACCCCCACACTCACTTCCTCTCCACCCCCACACTCACTTCCTCTCCACCCCCACACTCATTTTCTCTCCACCCCCACACTCATTTTCTCTCCACCCCCCCCACTCATTTCCTCTCCACCCCCACGCTCGCTTCCTCTCCACCCCCACACTCATTTCCTCTCCACCCCACACTCATTTCCTCTCCACCCCCACTCATTTCCTCTCCACCCCCACGCTCGCTTCCTCTCCACCCCACACTCATTTCCTCTCCACCCCACACTCATTTCCTCTCCACCCCCACGCTCGCTTCCTCTCCACCCCCACACTCGCTTCCTCTCCACCCCACACTCATTCCTCTCCACCCCACACTCGTTTCCTCTTCACCCCCACACTCACTTCCTCTCCACCTCCACACTCACTTCCTCTCCACCCCACGCTCACTTCCTCTCCACCCCCACCTCATTTCTCTTTTTCCACCCCCACTCACTTCCTCTCCACCCCACACTCACTTCCTCTCACCCCCACACTCACTTCCTCTTCACCCCCATACACTTCCCTCCACCACCCACACACCCTTCCCTTCACTTCCCACACACCCTTCCCTCCACCACCCACACACCCTCTTTTCCACCCACATCTTATCACCCTCCTCAGCTCCCATCTTTCAAATATTCATAAACCTTCCATTATCATTCCCCTTTTTCCACGTCCACCTACACCAACCACCTTCCCCCTCCTGCCCTCGTACTCCTTCCTCCTCCTCCTCCTCTCCACCAGCACACAGACATTACTACACACCTGAGGCCGCACACCAGCTAAGGTACTAATATTTCCAGTATGGGTATTCTTAAGCTGATTGCCTCCCTCACCTCTGTCTCAGGTGATTACTGCTCACACACACACACACACACACACACACAAACACACACAGTCACAGAGTTGTCAGGAAGTGGAATAGTCTGGGAAGTGATGTAGTGAAGGCAGAATCCATACATAGCTTTAAGAAGGGGTAAGATAAAGCTCATTAAGCAGGAAGAGTGACCTGGTAGCGACCAGTGAAGAGGTGGGGCCAGGAGCTGTGAATCAACCCCAGCAACCACAACTAGGTGAGTACACCGTACATAGCTGGCAGTTTAAAGGACAGATGAGTCACAGGGATGTTAGAAAATATTTCTTGAGCTTAAGCGTGTTCAGGAAGTGGAACGACCTGTATAGGGAAATGGTAGAGGCAGAATCCATACATAGCTTTAAGAATAGGTATGATAGGGCTCATGCAGCCAGGAGTAAAACCAGTAGCTGCTAGCAGAGACGCGGGCCAGGAACTCGAGACTCGACCCCTTCTACCACAATTAGGTGAGTATAATTAGGTGAGTACACACACACACATATACACACAAATATACTTGTATTTTTTTGTGTATGTGTGTGTGTGTACTCACCCAAATAGATGAGTACACACACACACAAAAAGAAAATAGAAAGCCCAGAGTAGTAATTCGGAAATTTTATTTTATATATGAAACAAACCTTCTGCATTACCTACATTATGCATATGTCATTCTCAAAATAGGTATAATTTATTCAGTACAAATATACTTATTTCTTTTCGTATATAATCAGGGAGGAAATACCAATCTTCTGTGACCGTAAGGAATATTTGAATGTCATATGTATTCCGTTTTTTGTTTTGTTGTAATGAAAAAGAAAATGGGGTGTGTTTCTCTCGCAATAACGGGTGTTATGAAGGGAATTCATGGAAAATTGGTGTTCAGTCGATGGGTGATGGTTATCTTAGTTATTTGGCGATGTTCAGCAGGTAGGTAGTACCATCATCATTATCACAATCACCTTCACCATCTCCACTATCATCACCATTTTCAGCATCTTCATAACCATCTCCACTATCACCACCTCTACTGTTACTATCCCCATCACTATTACCGTTTCCAAAACTACCATCACTTTCACCACTTTCACAGCAACCACTCCACAATCATCTACCACCATCACTGTCCCCAACAGCAACAAACAAAACACATCAATACAAATATCCTCATCTCCACCATCATTTCAGCTGCCACCAAAAGCTGCAGTGACTGGGTCGTCATGTGACTAAGAAATGAGTCCCACAGGCGGGAAGTATAGTGTCTGAAATCTGGAGAAGTCGAGATTTTAGTATTTGAGAAGGAAAATACAGTGCTTGCAGTCTGAAGGAGGGGTAGGAAATGTAGTCCAGGAGGTGGAAATTACAGTGTCTGCACTCTGAAGGAAAGGTAGGAATATTGCAATCCTTGAAATAGGAAATTTAGTGTAGGCACTCAGAAGTCCTGGAGGTGGGACGTAATATACTGGAATACGAAATTAATAGGCTGTTGGACTCCACCAAATATGTATAGAAGGCCCATTTCTACCAACTGTGTTGATTCCGTAATGTCCCTGAACAATTCAAGAAACACCTCCGGAACAAGGTCTTCCGTTTTGTCTATGATAACTGTTATTTTGCTAAATGATAGACCTCCGTCATTCGGACACTATGTATTGCACGAACTGATGCCATTAACGCGAACCTCGACAAGCTCAGAAAGCTTGTCGACAGAGACAGTCCACCCCAGCCGGTCACCACTGCAAACTGTGAGCCGTGTAAGCCCGCACAAAATATACAGGATAACACTGGATCAATGTGTAAGACGACACATTCACAAGGATGAGTTCCCAAGGTCAGAGATGCTGAGCCATCTTAAAGACGACAACGAAGACTGGATAACACCTGACTTTGTCTAGGTACAAAATGAATAAATTCATGTGCCTCCACCGAACATCTAAAGACCTCGAAGAACACCGATGGCAAAACACCGCGTCGAGCGAGTACCGGACAACAAGCCATCCATCTGCACGCCCACCTGAGCTCACAAGCCTCCAGAGAAGTGACCTACAAGGAAATTAACGTCATGAAAAATAAGTATATCTACACCTACCGCACGAATATGCATGTATATAAGTGTATTAGAGCTGGGCAGCGAGATATGCAACCTATGTATATTTCACGATGACTTAAAAATGAAAAACCTCGCCCACCCACCACCAATAAACCTTAAAAGTGGTTGGGCCACTTATATTTTTGTTCCCCACATCTCTTCCCCTTATTCATCCTCAATAATTTTCTATCCTTCCTCTTCTTTCTTTCTCTTCCTTACCAGGGTTATGGTCATAGTTAGTTCATGGATTATCTTTCCACTAAATAATAATAATAATAATAATAATAATAATAATAATAATAATAATAATTATTATTATTATTTAGTGGAAAGATAATCCATGAACTAACTATGACCATAACCCTGAGCCTAGCATTTCCCTATAATAATAATAATAATAATAATAATAATAATATTATTATTATTATTATTATAGGGAAATGCTAGGCTCTCAGTCGTCAGACAGCGCCAGTAGAATAAGAGGTAATAAGGTTTGATCCAGGGAAGGGGAGGATAGCTCCAATTTCTTGGATATCTTTCCCGGTATTCACAACACGCGTCTGTAATTCTTTCACTCTCTCTTGTCCCCTTTTCTATATACAAAGGATCTATGTATATTTTCTGCTAATCCTTAGGTACCTTTACTTCTTTCATGAATATTCCTTAGGTACCTTTACTTGTTTCATATTTCTTAGGTATCTTTACTTTTTTCATGAATATTCCTTATGTACTTTTACTTATTTCACATTCCTTAGCGTACCTTTACTTCTGTCATATTTCTTAGGTACCTTTACTTCTTTCATAAATATTCATTATGTACCTTTACTTCTTTCATGAAGATTCCTTAGGTACCTTTACTTCTTTCATGAATATTCCTTAAGTACCTTTACTTCTTTCATGAATATTCCTTAAGTACCTTTACTTCTTTCATGAATATTCCTTAAGTACCTTTACTTCTTTCATGAATATTCCTTAGGTACCTTTATTTCTTTCATGAATATTCCTTAGGTACCTTTATTTCTTTCATATTTCTTAGGTACCTTTACTTCTACGTTGAATATTCCTTAGGTACCTTTATTTCTTTCATAAATATTTCTTAGGTACCTTTACTTCTTTCATGAAGATTCCTTAGGTACCTTTACTCTTTCATGAATATTCCTTAAGTACCTTTTCTTTCTTCATGAATATTCCTTAGGTGCCTTTACATTTTCATTGAATGTTCCTTAGGTGCCTTTACTTCCTTAGCGAATATTTTAAACATATGCAGGAACCATCCAAATAAATATTTTCACCAGGTTTCAGTATCTAAGATTTAGTTTCATTCATTCCTTTAGTAAGAAAGAGAGAGAATCAGAAGCTGGATCTTAACCCCAGCAAACAAGACAACAAGAATGCCTCACTCTTATCACTGGATCAACGCATTGCTTTTGACATCAACATCACAAGCTAAATAAGCCTAGATGTCACACGTCCTCCTATCTTCTTTTCCTCCCAACAGCAGGGAATCAAACACGAGCCACTGCCCAGATTAATAATAATAATAATAATAATCTATACAAGAATATAAAACTAGTACAGACCTAGCTAACACTACTGGCATACTATATAGAAAGTCTCTGGTTATGCAGAGCATTTCTGGCAACTTAGATTAATCTTGTCCCCCCCATGATGCCACTCATAACAGTCGGTTAATACCCATGTACCTGCTTACTGCTAGGTGAACAGAGGCAGCAGGTGTAAGGAAATATGCCCAACGTTTCACCCGTGGCGGGATCGATCCCGGTTCCTCAGTGTTTGAGGTGAGGATGCTACCAATCTCCTGGGACCGCCATGGTCTCACAGAACACACCCGTCGACACATCACCTCCCATTCTTACTCTCCCTCCCATCTTTAATTACCAATCGCGTTATTCTTCTAAATACAATCAAACACATTATCATCAGTACACTTTACAAAATATGAAATTTTTTTTACAGTATCATTCTTCTCACATTACGACCCACATACAAACTTGTTTTACTAATTTAAGAAAAAAATAAATAGAGCTCACAGAACTTAACATCACAGGTGATAACTCAGTTAAAAAGCTCACTTAACTCGCCAGAAATTTTAACTACAATGAAAAAAAAATACATAATCAGCTTAAATTAAACATTAAAAAGTTTCCACTATATTTTCATATTTTATTTTCATTTGCAAAACTGGAATTGCTCCGAATTTAAAATATATATATATAAATCTATTTTACTAAGTATTTCCTTGCCTCAATATACACATGCGTAGTTCCCCAAGCAATTTCATCTCTGTGCCGTCAGAGGACTTGACAGGTGAGGCAACACACAGGTGATCCCGTGGTGTGGCCTCACCACGGGGTAACCTGTGGGCCACCAGCATCTCACTTGCTAATTAGCGATTAAATCCAGTCATTTGGTAAGACCATACTGTCGTCAGACAACAGCTCAGACGGGTAGCATTGTTTCAAGGTACTAGACATCTGGACATCCTCACGACAAGATGTCACATTTCTCCATTAAAACTTATAAGAACATAAGAAAGAAGGAACACTGCAGTAGGCTTACTGGCCCATGCGAGGCAGGTCTAAGTCGCCTACCGGCTTATGCCACTGACCCAACCTAGTGGATGAGTTTGTTCCACTCATCCACAACTCTATTACCAAACCAGTGCTTTCCTATATCCTTCCTGAATCAGAATTTTTCCTACTTGAAACCATTGCTGCGAGTCCTCAAAATGGGTTGGGCAAATATTTTTGTTAGTGGGTTTGGGTTTGAGATAAAGCTGTCTAATATGGGCCAATAGGCTTGGTACAGTGTTCCTCGTTTCTTATGTTCTTCCGCAACTATACAGTTAAAACTTGGAATAATGTCAGGGATTACAAGAGAAGGTCCGCGGTCACACTACCACAACTTAAATCCTCTACCCTGAAAGCAAGAGGCAACCGATTACTCGTACAGTATCCCAGGGAATCTCACTCCACACAGCCGACATACTTTCACTAGCAGACCAGAGACAGCTGAGGGATATTTACTTTATGTATGGGCCTATCCTCCCTGGCTGGAAGGATAGGCACAGACAGGACGAAACAAACTACTTTTCAGTATGGCAAAAAGTGATTGGCTCTCTCTCGATGAGCTGCGATTGGGAGGTAAGGTGGGTTGAGGTTGATTAGGTGGGCAGGTGAGGTAAGCTTTGGTGGGCACAGGGTGGGTGGCGGTCAGGTGGGTGGGCAGCCTAGAGGCTAGATGAGCTAGGTGATTGGCGTCACAGGCTCCAGAGTGAAGCCGGAGGAATCACTACTCGCCTGACTGGTGGGGGAAGACGTGGTGGTGAAGGAACCTCCCTCATGATGGGTTGTTGGGTTGTGAATGATTGACTGAGCAACACTGAAGATGGGGTACATCACATACCATATACCTGTAAGAATAGTTTGGCCCGGTAGCGTGCACTTCAATACACAAACCACTGTTCTCCCAGTCAGCTTAGTACCACCCTCCCAGAACTGTATTAAACAATTAACTTTCAGATCTTATTCCACCTTTCTCGCTCTGTAATAGCTCTTCCTTACCTTCTTGATCACATGTGACATTTCGGCTAAATCTAGAGAAACATCTGAAAGAGATTTTCCTTGTGGGAATCTAAAACAAATAAGGAATATAAACACCAAAGGCGTAGTGAACATCTTCGTTTATTATCCAAATTCCTTCATCTCTTATGCAATAAACGCGAACCAGCCATGAAAGATGCAAAATATCCCCAGGGGGTGTTGAATGAAAGCAATCAACACAGGAGCTTGCAGGGTTGCAGAAATGAGTAGGAAGTGCAGGCAGATTCGTTTAGGGAAACGAGAGAGTCGTTTCCCTGAACGAATTTGCCTAGACTTGCTACTCAGCTCTGCAACATTTACAAGCTCCTGATGATGTGATGGTTACAACACGAAAGGCCTACAGCTATCATTCAACTCTCCCTGTGGTTATTTTGCATCTTCATCTATCTGTCACATGATTGGCCTGCTACCATTTTTCCCATCCCCTCGACAATTTTCCAGAAGTTTTGTACTGAACTGGAGAACCTAGTGAGTCCATCCCAAACTAAATAATTCATTCAACTGACTTGAAAATTTATGACCTTCACCATACCCCCAAAGGGGTATGGATACCCCCGGTTAAGAACCCCTGGGCTAGAGGAATTCTTAAAACTCGGTGGTTACGGCTTAATATTAAATAAAACACATAAAGACAATTGAGTTCACAAAGTCGATGATTTTGTTTTTATTACACTAATAATGAAAGTATGGGAAGACACAATTACTGGGGAAATTGCCACAATGTAATGGTAAGGTAATAATAAAATATTTTATGGGAGATATTACAGTAATTTGTTACATTATTATGAGAACTGAGAATAAAAAAAAAACATTCCAAAGGAAGGTATAATTTCAGTCTATAGTCTTGTGTAGGTATTCCAAGCCTCCACCTGGTTGCTTCGGCACCTATTTGAAAGTGCCTTCACCTATCCCATGCCACCATCCACCATTCAGCACTCACCACATGGCACCCACCATTCAGCACTCACCACATGGCACCCACCACTCAGCACCCACAACTCAACACCCACAACTCAACACCCATCATATACTACCAACTACGTAATACTCACCACTCACACCCCTCCACTCATCACCCACTCACCACCCACCACTCACCACCCACCACCCACCACTCACCACCCACCACCCACCACTCACCACCCAGCACTAGTTACCCCAAAGCATACATAACCTTCAGCTATGTTTTTATTCAAAGTTTTTGTCAGACGCCAAAATTGCAACGTTTGACTTCCACTGTTATCACTCTCCCAGACATGTTCATGTTCATGTCGTAAATATGTGTGAAGATGCTGCCTGGTCATGACTGGTGATGGTGAGTGGTTTTATCTGTGGTGATGGTGAAGGTATGTTGTAATAGTTGTGGTGATGGTGAGTGGTTATATTTGTGGTGATGGTGAAGGTATGTTGTAATAGTTGTGGTGATGGTGAGTGGTTATATCTGTGGTGATGGTGAAGGTATGTTGTAATAGTTGTGGTGATGGTGAGTGGTTATATCTGTGGTGATGGTGAAGGTATGTTGTAATAGTTGTGGTGATGGTGAGTGGTTATATCTGTAGTGATGGTGAAGGTATGTTGTAATAGTTGTGGTGATGGTGAGTGGTTATATCTGTGGTGATGGTGATGGTGAAGGTATTTAATTTATCCAATCTTGTTGTAAGGATTGACAATAATTTCTCTGTTACTTTTCATTTATATATATATATATATATATATATATATATATATATATATATATATATATATATATATATATATATATATTATATATATATATATATATATATTGTTTTTATAGAGTTCTTTATTTCCTCTGTTAAGTTTCATAAATATGAATAAAAAAAGTATTGGGGAAAATACTGATCCTTGTGGCACTCCTCTGTTGGTATTTCCTCAAGAAACTTATTTTCCTCCTGTGTGTTAGTTAGTTACCATTTTGTCCTAGGTACATGTCGATTAGACACTAGGCCTGTTGTATGTGTGTGTGTGTGTGTGTGTGTGTGTGACTGTGTGTGTGACTGTGAGTGTGAATGTGTGTGTGACAGTGTGCGCGTGCACGTGTGTACTCACCTAATTGTGGTTGTAGGGGTCGATTCATAGCTCCTGGCCCCGCCTCTTCACTGGTCATCACTAGGTCCACTCCTTGCTCCATGACCTTATCATACCTTTTTTTAAAGCTATGTATGGTTCCTGCCTCAACTACATCACTCTCCAATCTATTCCACTTCCTGAAAACTCTATAACTGACGAAATACTTCCTAACATCCCTGTAACTCATCAGAGTCTTCAACTTCCAATTGTGACCCCTTGTTGCTGTGTCCCATCTCTGAAACATCCTGTTCCTATCCACCTTGTCAATTTCTCTCAGTATTTTATATGTCGTTATCATGTAGCCCCTATTCCTCCTGTCCTCCAGTGTTGTGAGGTCGATTTTCCTTACCTCTTTTCGTAGGACATGCCGCTTAGCTCCGGGACTAGTCTTGTTACAAACCTTTGCACTTTCTATAGTTTCTTGACGTGCTTGGCCAGGTGTGGGTTCCAGACTGGTGCTGCATACTCCAGAATGGGCCTGACGTACACGGTGTACTGTACAGTGTACTCACAAAGTTGTACTCACCCAGTTGTGGTTGCAGGGGTCGAATCACAGCTCCTGGCCCCGCCTCTTCACTTCCCGCTACTGGGTTACTCTCCCTGCGCCATGAGCTTTATCATACCTCTTCTTAAAGCTATGTATTGAGCCTGCCTCCACTACATCGCTTCCTAAATTATTCCACTTCCCGACCACTCTGTGACTGAAGAAATACTTCCTAACATCTCTGTAATTCATCTGAGTCTTCAACTTCCAACTGTGTCCCCTTGTTGCTGTGTCCCATCTCTGGAACATTCTGTCTCTGTCCACGTTGTCAATTCCTCTCAGTATCTTATATGTTGTTTTCATGTCCCCCCTATCTCTCCTGTCCTCCAGTGTCGTCAGGTCGATTTCCCTTAACCTCTCCTCGTAGGACATACCCCTTAGCTCCGGGACTAGTCTTGTTGCAAACCTTTGCACTTTCTCGAGCTTCACGTGCTTGACTAGGTGTGGGTACCAAACTGGTGCTGCATACTCCAGTATGGGCCTAACATACACAGTATACAGGGTCCTGAACGATTCTTTATTAAGATGTCGGAATGCTGTTCTTAGGTTTGCTAGGCGCCCGTATGCTGCAGCAGTTATTTGGTTGATGTGCGCCTCAGGAGATGTTCCTGGTTTTATACTCACCCCAAGATCTTTTTCCTTGATTGAGGTTTGCAGTCTCTGGCCCCCTAGACTGTACTCCGTCTGCGATCTTCTTTGCCCTTCCCCAATCTTCATGACTTTGCACTTGGTGGGGTTGAACTCCGGGAGCCAATTGCTGGACCAGGCTTGCAGCCTGTCCAGATCCCTTTGTAGTTCTTCCTGGTCCTCGTCCGATTGAAGTCTTCTCATCAACTTCACATCATCTGCAAACAGGGACACTTCGGAGTCTATTCCTTCCGTCATGTCGTTCACAAATACCAGAAACAGCACTGGTCTCAGGACTGACCCCTGTGGAACCCCGCTCGTCACCGGCGCCCACTCTGACACCTCGCCACGTACCATGACTCGCTGCTGTCTTCCTGACAGGTATTCTCTGATCCATTGTAGTGCCTTCCCTGTTACCCCTGCCTGGTCCTCCAGCTTCTGCACTAATCTCTTGTGTGGAACTGTGTCAAACGTCTTCTTACAATCCAAGAATATGCAATCTACCCACCCCTCTCTCTCTTGTCTTATTGCTGTCACCCTGTCGTAGAACTCCAGTAGGTTTGTGACGCAGGATTTCCCGTCCCTGAAACCGTGTTGACCGTCGTTGATAAGCTCATTCCTTTCTAGGTGCTCCACCACTCTTCTCCTGACTATCTTCTCCATGACCTTGCATACTATAAATGTCAGTGACACCGGTCTGTAGTTTAGTGCTACGTTCCTGTCTCCTTTTTTAAAAATTGGAACTACATTTGCTGTCTTCCATACCTCAGGTAGTTGCCCTGTTTCGATAGATGTGTTGAAGATCGTTGTTAGAGGTACACATAGCTCCTCTGCTCCCTCTCTCAGGACCCATGGAGAGATGTTATCCGGCACCATCGCCTTTGAGGTATCTAGCTCGCTTAGTAGCCTCTTCACTTCCTCCTCAGTTGTGTGTATTGTGTCCAGCACTTGATGGTGTACCCTACCTCTCCTCCTTTCTGGAGGCCCTTCTATCTCCTCTGTGAACACCTCTTTGAATCTCATGTTGAGCTCCTCACACACTTCATGGTCATTTCTTGTGACCTCCCCTCCTACCTTCCTCAGCCTGATCACCTGGTCCTTGATTGTTGTTCTCCTCCTGATGTGGCTGTACAGCAGCTTTGGGTCAGATTTGGCTTTCGCTACTATGTCATTCTCGTACTGTCTTTGGGCCTCCCTTCTGATCTGTGCATATTCATTTCTGGGTCTACGACTGTTCTCCTTATTCTCCGGGGTTCTTTGCCTTCTGCACCTCTTCCATTCCCTTGCACACTTGGTTTTGGCTTCCCTGCACCTTTGGGTGAACCATGGGCTCATCCTGTCTTTTTCGCTTCTCCTGTTACCCTTGGGTATAAACCTCTCCTCAGCTTCCTTGCAAATTGCTGTCATATATTCCATCATCTCGTCTACTGACTTCCCTGCCATCTCTCTGTCCCACTGAACTCTGTGCAGGAAGTTACTCATGCCCACATAGTCACCTTTCTTGTAGTTTGGCTTTATTCGTGCAGCCCTTCCTGCTTTCCCCTCCACTTGTAACTCTACTATGTATTCGAAACTTAGAACCATATGATCAATGGCCCCAAGGGGGCCTTCATGTGTGATGTCCTCAATATCTGCACTACTCAGGGTGAATACTAGGTCCAGTCTCGCTGGTTCGTCCTCTCCTCTCTCTCTCTGGTAGTGTCCCTTACGTGTTGGTACATGATATTTTTCAGTACCACCTCCAGCATCTTAGCCCTCCACGTTTCTTGGCCCCCATGTGGCTCTAAGTTCTCCCAATCAATTTCCTTATGGTAGAAGTCACCCATGATCAGTAGCTTCGCCCTGCTCGCACGAGCCCTTCTGGCCACTTCTGCCAGTGTGTCAATCATCGCTCTGTTACTCTCATCATACTCTTGCCTTGGCCTCCTGCTATTCTGTGGTGGGTTATACATCACTGCAATTACCACCTTGGGACCTCCAGACTGTAGCATTCCTACTATGTAATCCCCAGCTTCTCCTCTGTCTCCTCTCTCCAGCTCGTCAAAATCCCATCGGTTTTTGATCAGCAGTGCCACTCCTCCACCCCCTCTGTCTTTCCTCAGGATCTGGTATCCCATTGGAAAGATGGCATCTGTTATCATACCTGTGAGCTTGGTTTCTGTGAGAGCTATTATGTCCAGTTATGCCTCTTTGACTCTTTCGTGCCACTCCTCCCACTTATTTGTTATTCCATCAGCATTGGTGTACCATACCTTCAGTTTCCTCTCTAATACTGTGTTTTGGAGGGTCTGTGAGGGTGGGGGACCTGGCAGTGTACTGTGGGATTCTATTGTGGAGTGTTGGGTGGGAGCTGTGAGTGTGGGTTGTCGTTTGTGTTGGGATAGTGTGCTTGGTTGTTGGGTGTTGGGGATGGTTCTGTGTGTGCTTGTTCTTGTTGCTCTGCCCTGCTCTGGTTGTCCTCTACTGATTCTGTCCTTGTCTCCTCCTTGCTCCTTTTGCCTTTGTGCCCTCTCCCTCAGCTGCTGTCGTTCTGTTTTTGTTCTGTCCCGGTCTAGGAACACCCTCCTGTATTCTTCCATTTCCTTCAATCGTGGTTTCTCTTGGAGGATTCTGTCCCCCTCTATTTCTGTCCTGAGAATCAGCTTGAGCGGTCGTTTTCTCCCCTTCGAGTACCCCCTATTCTCTGAAAATTTACAATCTTGGACATGTCTTCTTTGCCTATTTCTTTGAGTATGCTCTCAATCTCCTTTCTTACTGCCTGCTGTTTGTCAGTGTGTGTCCTTTCCTCTCTCTCCTTCAGCCCATGAATAAACACTGCCTTTGCCCTCTCCTCCTCCCATTGCCTTTCCCTCTGCAGCTCAGGTTCCTGTTTCTCCCTTTTTTTTTCCTGTCGCTCTTGGTGGCATGATCATTCCTCCCCATTTGCCCTATTCCCCTCTCCACCTGCTCTCATCTGCTCACCCCCTTCACTCCTTGGCCCTGCTTGGTAAGCAGATATGGCCGTAGCATAAGTTATATCTTTTTCCTTCCCGATGGGCCCCCTTGATGCTGTGTCTTTACTGGTCAATACCCCTGTAACCTGCTTTAGCCTGTTTACCTCATCTTCTAGGCCCCTTATCCTGGCTACTGCATCTTCAGCTTGTGACTCCCAATTCTTCTTCTCCTCCTCCAACCTCTTTTCCAGTTTCACAGAAAGCTCTCTCCATTTTTGCAGAAAGCTCTCCTAGTTTTCTCTCCCACTCTTGTTCCATCCTTTTGCGAAAGCTCTTCCATCCATTCTTCCTTACCAAAGCCATGCTCCGGTCCCTGGGTCCTGCCACTCCCTACCACCATTTTTTTTTCTTTTTAGGGGGGGGAGTGAAAGAGGAAGGGGAGAGGTAGAGAAAGAGAGAGAGAGGGGGATTAGGGGACTAGAGAGAGAAGGGAAGCAGATAGAGATGGGGAGAGAGAGAGGATTTGGGGACTAGAGGGAGAAGGGTGGAGAAGGGGAGATATGCAGAGGTAGGGAGAGAGAGAGAGAGGATTTGGGGACTAGGAGAAGGGAGGAGGGAAGGGTAGAGAAAGAGAGATAAAAAGAGAGGGAGAGATGGGGAGAAAGAGAGAGGGATGGGGAGAAGAGAGATGGGGAGAGAGAGATAGAGGATTTGGGGACTAGAGGGAGAAGGGGGGAGGGAAGGGTGTGTGTGTGTGTGTGTACTTTTCAGTTTATTGCTTTCACAGTATGGTGACAGGATTGTTTTAATAAAAATTAGTTCTCGATGTAAATTAACAAATATTTTTTCCACTGACCATTTCACTGTTTCTTACAACATATTCATATATTATGGTTTTGAAGGTGGTGCTTGTGTCTACTGTCATTCTATTATCTCCGCCACTCAACTCTTCAATCTTGACTCGCCTCTCCAATCTCTACAAAGCTGACCAAGAACTTTGCTTTAAAGTAAATCGAAAACCTACCAACCAACACGATCTTCTCCACTTCTACCTTCACCAAGACACCAAAACTAAACGTGGTGTAATTATAGTATTTTTTTCTGCACGCACTCAGAATCTGCAGCAGTGAGTTCCTTGAGGAAGAATGCTCTCTAATTGAACAAGTATTTTCTAAACTTCACTATCCTCGTCACTTCATTAGAGACTGTAGACGACGGGCATATAACATCTTTAACACACCCAGAGAAGACACTGCCGAGAGGAGATACATAGTCCTTCCCATCAACTCCATTGCCTAACACGTTTCCGACATATTTTCCAATACCTCATTCCAAGTATCTACCTCCACATCCAGCACCATCAAGGACATTACCAGTAATAGAGAGAACAAGCTTCAATCCTCTGCAGGGGTATACATAATCCCTTATAATGACTGCAGCAAATTATACGTGGGCGAAACATCCAGAGACCTCCAAACACGTATTTCAGAACACCAGTACGCAGGCAGATCTGACGACTCAAGGAATGCCTGTGTTCAACACCGAAATTCACACAACCATTTAATCAACTACAGAAACGCAAGACTCATCGCCAGAGAAGACAACACTCAATACCGCAGAATCCTGGAATCATCACTTATCTGTATATCCAACAACTTCAACCAAAACGGCTTCTACAACATAGCTGAACCTATTGCCAAGAAACTTTATCGTTATCTCACATAACTACATATGCACCCGCCAGTCCCGTGTAGGTCCTTATCGGCTCCAACCTACCCAGCTTTCTCCACCTGACTCCATCCTATAAATACTCACGTACCTTTCACCCAGGTAGATCTATTTGTGACTTGATAAAGCCCATGTGTGGGCGAAACGTTGTCAAAAAAAGGATCACATTATACTGCTAATGTGTTTATTTGTCCTTAATTCGCAGCCAGTGAGACTGTGCTCAGCACCTCTACATAATTTGTCTGCAACATTTTTTTATATTGCGCTCCTTCACGTGTCTTTCAAGTGTATACTAAAAGATTATTTTTAAGTGTTTCCATCAATGTGCAATTTTAAAGTACAAGTTTCAGGGATAGCTATGGTATATAACATTTGAGGAAAAACTTTTTTTCATTTGTCAAGTGTATTTGACAAATTCGTCGGTGTATTTAAGTGTTTTCGTCAAGTATAAGAAACTACTGTAAAGTGTGAAAGGAAAGTATATATGAGCTTGTAAATACACATTAACCAGGAAGAGTCTTGGCCAGATAGTGGGACTGGCAGCTGGTCTTCTCATGACCGTCAGTTCGAGCCCATCCTTTCAACTCTTCCTTTTTTGCATTTTTTCTAATTATCTCGATCAATTTTCCTTTCTGGTATATACGTATTCAATAAGGAATATTGCAGAAGATAGATGGAAAATGAGGATAATGGATGGGGTGACGACGATGGACAATGATAAGGGTAATTGATGACGAGGAAGAACAGGAAATAAAAGTAATGGATGGGGGAGACGAATGCAAAGGATGAGTCTGAAGGGTGATGGGCGGGTGACGAGGATGATGGGCGGGTGACGAGGATGATGGGCGGGTGACGAGGATGATGGGCGGGTGACGAGGATGATGGGCGGGTGAAAATGTTGATGGACGTGTGACGAGGTTGAGGGACTGGTTATGAGGATGATGGACGAGTGGAGAGGGTAATGGCCGGATGACAGAGGTGATAGATGGGTCACATGGATGTACAGTGACACTGGAAAATAAAATATTCGTCTACTACTGACATCAATGTCTGTGTTCATTATAAACTCAAATGTGTTGACTGAAAATCAGAAATCACAAGTGAACCAACACGTCCACATCTTCACTTACACAACCAACGTATTCAATTGTTAACAACTCGTCAGCAACTCTCAAAATACGAAAAAATGAGCATTTAATTTAATTCTTATTTCAGACTCAAACTTGAAATTCTTCAATCTAAAAAACTGTGAATATAAAGCAATGTGCACCGGTGTGCTATACCCATAGTAACTAATAATCTATTAACATTAATGCAATATAATATTTGCAATAGCACATAGGTATGTAAGTGTAATTAATCACGCAAGAAATAATTATGCAATCACGTTTCGAACTTGTCACCATCAATGAGACTGTGCGCCGTACCTATATGTAATTAATGTGAAACTATATTTTTTATTCACTGCCCATTAGCGAAGGAGTGCAGTGCCTATCATCACTCCTGGTTATATCATGACACATGATGATGCTTGGTTATATATATATATATATATATATATATATATATATATATATATATATATATATATATATATATATATATATATATATTATCATATGTTAGAACTGAGCAGCTAATTGGAAATGCAATAGAACGTTTCAGTTCATTTTGGACAATTAAGTTTATTCAAGTGAATTCGAAATGTGTTTTCGGCGTGTCTTTCAAATGTAAACTTTAAGTTTACAACTGAAATCACATAGCTTTATTATAGCTATGGACCCTAACATGAGAGAGAGAGAGGAGAGAGAGAGAGAGAGAGAGAGAGAGAGAGAGAGAGAGAGAGAGAGAGAGAGAGAGCACTTTTTTTCATTTGTCAAGTGTATATGCCAAATATATTCGTCGGAGAATTTAAGTGTTTTCGTTTAGGTGACGAGGGTAAAGGATGGGTGTCACAGGTAATGGATGGGGTAACAAGGGTGATGCACAGGTGACGATTGTGATGGACGGGTGATGAGGATATTTTCTTCAAGAGTTTTCGTCAATATGCAATATGTGCTGTCGAAGTGTCAAGTGTAAACTTCATTTCTAAAGAATTTTCTTTAAGCGTTTTCGTCAATAGGTATTTCAGTAAAGAACAAGGTTTAGGGATATCTAAGATTTACCCGTAACATGAAGGGAATTTTTTTTTTTTAATTTGTCAAGTGTATTCATCAGTGTATTTAAGTGTTTTCTTTAAGTATATGAAGTCATTTTAAACTGTGAGATGAAAGTTTATATGAGGTTTTAAATATACAATAACCAGGAAGAGTCTTGACCAGATAGTGGGGCTGGCAGCTGGTCTTCTCATGATGGTCAGGTCGAGCCCAAGATTTCACTACTTCCTTTTAGCATTTTTTTTCTAATTTCGATCAGTTTTCTTTTTTAGTATCTGTATTCAATAAGGAATATTGCAGAAGTCATGTAAAATGTGACGGACATGTGACGATGATGATGGATGGGAAATGAGGATAATGGACGAGTGACGACGATGGACAATGATAAGGGTGATAGATGACGAGGAAGATCAGGGAATAAAAGTGATGTATCGAAGACGAGGGTAAAGGATGGGTCTGAAGGGTGATGGGCGGGTGACGAGGGTGATGGGCGGGTGACGAGGGTAATGGCCGGATGACAGAGGTGATGGATGGGGTCACATGGATGTACAGTAACACTAGACAACCATAAAATATTCGTCCACAACTGACATCAGTGTTTGTATTCATTATAAACTCAAGTGTGATAACTTCAAATGTACATTCTCAAGATCTTCATCCAATCTTGAATGAAGTTGTCAGTGTACATCAGTACTCCAGCCAAGAGAAAACAAAGATCACATGTGACCCAACACGTCCAGATCTTCACTTAGAAACACAGCCAATGTATTCAATTGTTAACAACTCATCAGCAACTCTCAAAATACGAAAAAAGCGACCATTTTTTATAATTAGAAATACATATGTGTTGAATTAATTCTTATTTGAGACTCATACTTGAAATTCTTCAATCTAAGAAACTGTGCACATATGGAAGCAATGTGCACCCGTCTGCTATACCCATAGTAACTAATAATCTATTAACACTAATGCAGTATAATATTTACCATAGCACCTAGATATTTAAGTGTAATTAATCACGCAAAAAATAATTAAACCATCAAATTTCGAACTTTAGTCAGCAATGAGACTGTGTGCAGCATCTCTACACAATTATTGTGAGACATCTTTTTATTTACTGCTCATTCGCGAGGGAGAGGAACTTAGAATGAACACTGCCTAACATCACTCCTAGTTATATCATGACACATTATGATATCTGGTCTACATATATATATTATTATCATATGTTAGAACTAATTGAAAATGCAATAGAACGTTTTAGTTCAATTTAGACCAATAAGTTTATTCCAGTGAATTCGAAATGTGTTTTCGACGTGTCTTTAAGTGTAATAAACTTCATAGCTTTGTAATAGTTATGGACCTTAACATGACAGGAGAGAGAGAGAGAGAGAGAGAGAGAGAGAGAGAGAGAGAGAGAGAGCGAGCGAGCTCTGTTTTTTCATCTGTCAGGTATATATGCCAAGTATATTCGTCGGAGTATTTAAGTGTTTTCGTCTAGGTGACGAGGGCAAAGGATGGGTGTCAAAGGTAATGGATACTCAATAAGGTTGATGGACGGTTGATTAGGTTGATGGATGGGTAACGACGTTGATGCCCATTTGACGAGTGTGATGGATTGTCGACAAGTGTGATGGACGGGTGACGAGGATATATTGTTCAAGAGTTTTCGTCAACATGCAATATGTGCTTTCGAAGTGTCAAGTGTAAACTTCATTTCTAAAGTATTTTCTTTAGGCGTTTTCGTCAATAGGTATTTCAGTAAAGAACAAGGTTTAGGGATATCTAAGATTTACCCGTAACATGAATGAAGAATTTTTTTTTTTAAATTGTCAAGTGTATTCGTCGGTGTATTTAAGTGTTTTCGTTAAGTGTATGAAGTCATTTTAAATTGTGAAAGTTTATATGAGGTTTTAAAAATACAATAATCAGGAAGGGGTTGCCCCAGACAATGGGGCTGGCACCCTTTTTCTCGTGATGATCGGGTCGGCCCCAAAAATTTTATATTTTCCCTTTTTTTTTCCTTTTTTTTCTAATTTCTCAATCATTTTTTCCCTTTTTAGTATATGTATTCAAAAAGGGTTATTGCAGAAATCTTTAAAATGTTGACGACATGGGGCGTTTGATGGATGGGAAATAGGGGTTGGACAGTGACGACGATGGACTTTACAAAGGGGGACTTTACGGGAGACTAGGGAATAAAAGTAACGAGACGAGGGGAAAAAGGGAAAGGGGCTGAAGGGGGGTGGGTTACTGACGGGAGGGTAAAAAGGTTGATGGACGGGTAAGGGGGTTTATTTGGGCGGGGGAAAAGGTTTGAGGGACTAGTGCCGAGGGAATTTTGGAGACAGGAGTGATGGACCCCTTTACATAGATTTGCGGGGTCACTGGACAACAAAAAAATATTCTATACTAGAGACATCAATGTTTGTTTTCATTATCAACTCCCCAGAATGAGGGACCAACACGTCTCAAACTTTACTTAAAAAAAATCATTTTTTTTGGCATTTTTTAAAAATAACGTTTTAATCCCCGACAAAATTTTTCAATTTCAACAACTTCAGCAACTCTGAAAATACGAAAAAAAATTTTAACTAGGAATCCCCTATGTGATGAGTTATTTCTATTTCAAACTCAAACTTTCATTCTTGAATCAGGGCTAAGACACGGATGTTAACCTCAGTTCAAATTTTTTTGAAGTGTAATTTTTTTTAATTGTTGGGGTACGTATATTTTAATCCTTAATAACCCCTCCTTTGGCCTCCCCTGGCAATCACCATTTTTCCCAAAACCTTCTTAACTGAACGCATTTCCTTTTCCGGGGTTTGTAAT
>WNWK01030384.1:0-23554 GCA_009830355.1 Cherax destructor
AGGTCAGCAATAGACATAATTAGGAAAAATGGGAACCCTGTATAGGTTTTTGCCAAGGGGGGAAGTTGGATTGAATGGCTGCCCGGGAAATTGGTGTCAATTCCCGGCTGGAAAAATCTGTAAGGAAAATCAGTAACATTCATTGACAACTGGGACCTTTTCTATGGCAGAAATGACATGTAGGGATGGGGTTCACTTATCAGTCTGGGGGGGGGGCACGGGCACTGCAGTGGAGAAGCTGTTAGGCAAACAGAAAAAGTTATGGTAGGGGTTTTTGGGGGAAACAGGAATAATGTAGTAATTTAAAAATTTAGGGGAACTATAAACAGAATAAGGTGGATATTGGAAAGCAGTACTGGGTGACAAGGACATTAAAGGTTTTGGAAAAAACAGAAATGACAGGAATAAAGAAAAGGGTCTTTATTATATTACAAATATGTGTCTGGAATAAGTTTGACGAGTTGAGTTAGTTGCAAGTACGTAATATTGATGTTTTGCAATAACTGAGACATGGTTTAATATAAAAATCGGACATATGGGAAAGTCACATTCAGGGTTTTAAATTGTTAAATAGCGAAGTATCGGGGAAGGGGGGGGGGTGGCACTCTATGTCCGTGATCATTTAAATTGTTGCAAAAAATATAAAGTCTGAAATAACACATACGAGTCTGTCTGGATAAAATTTTTAGAGATGTGAAAAATTGATTTTAGGCGTGATTTACCGTCCTCCAAACTTAGATAGGGAACAGAACTACTTTTGGGGGGAAATTGTTAAGGGCCCCAAGGATGAATAACGTAGTAAATTTTGGGGACTTCTTTAGTCAGATTAATGGAATTTTTGACAGGGAATTTAGAATCAAAAGACTTTTTTGAAGTAGTTCAGGATTGCTTTTTGAAGCAGTTTGTACAGAACCTACAAGGAAATAACCTACTTGACTTGTTCTGCCAAGCAAGGGAAAACCCCTTTTTAATAATTTGTAGAGGACCTCCTCAAGCGACCACAAGTCAATTACCTAGCATTAAAAGGATGTATGATAATAGGGATAATTCAGTGGTTTCCGATTTTTTCCCTTGAGTTATAATGGACTTGGGAAACATCAACTGTGGACTAAAAGGGAAGAAGGTATCAAATGACAGTTTTTTTTTAACAATATACAGGCTGCCCAAAAAACATTTATCCCTTTTAAAGAAATTAGATCAAGTAGAAATGACCCAAAATGGATGAATAATGGCTCAAATATCTTTTAGGGCAAGGGAAAAGGGAAATTTTTAGGCGCATAAAAAGAGGTGAGGTCATCTTATAAATCAGTATCTGACATTAAAAGGGACTTTTAAAAGGGGAAAGAAAAGCTAAACGGGACTATGAAATTAAAAGTTGTGTGGTTAAAAAACTAACCCAAACGTTTTTCCAGAGTTTTAAAGAAAAAAGTTAGGGATAGGTCCCCTTAAAAATAACTCTGACAAGGAGAATGATATGTGCTTATTTTTAATAATTATTGACAAGAGAATGATATTGCTTATTTTTAATAATTATTTTCTCGGTTTCACACAGGAAGACATAATAATATTCCAGTAATTAATTTTTACAGAGGCCCAGAAGAAGATAAATTATGAATATCACAGTCACTAGCGAAATGTTTAATTAACTGAAACTGAAACAAAATAAATCGCTTTGTCCTGATGAGCTTTTGAAGGGTTCTTAAGGAATGAGAATGTAACTCTGTAAACCCTTTTTATCTAACATTTTAATTTATCTCTTCAAACAGGTGTAGTGTCTGATATGTGGAAGATGCTAATTTTATTCCTATTTTAAAGCGAGGACAAGTACTCCGTCAAATTCACTTAAAAAACCTGACTAAATTGTAGCAAATTACTAGAGTCAATTATAGCGTATTATTAGAAGCCATCTAGATAACCATAATTTGATTAATGATACTCAGCATGGATTCACGAGGGACCGTTCCTGCCTATCTTTTTATTAACCTTCTTCACTAAAGCTTTTGGGGCTGATCACGATAAAATTTGATATTGTTTATTTAGCTTTAGTAAGGCTTTGATAAAATACCGCACCAGAGACTGTTAAAGAAGTGGCAGCTCTGGCAAGGGGGAAAAGTGCTATCTGGATCGAGTCATGGCTCACCAATAGGAAGCGGGAGAGTGTGCATAATGGGGTTAAATCGGAATGGGGAAATTGTAACAAGTGGTGTTCCACAGGGATCAATTTTGGGCCCCCTGTTATTTATAATATATATCAATGCCCTTGAGAAAGGAATTTCCACATAAGAAACATAAGAACATTAGGAAAAAAACTAAAAAAGGAGGCCTGTTCCGGGCCCATACAAAGGAATACCTTTAATCCGTCACTAACAGAATATTTGTTTCACCAATTTTCAATGCTACCCAAAATAAGCTTTGAAATTCTAACTCATGTCAGGTCCTCCACTTTCAACCCCTCTCACTCTGAATTTATCAACTAAATTTGAAACTACTTAAGGTCCTATCTTCAATAACCCTACTGAGCAGACTGTTCCACTCATCAACTACCTATTTTCAAACCAATACTTTCCTATATCCTTTCTAAATCTAAACTTATCAACTTGAATCCATTATTGCAGGTTCTCTCTTAGAGATATCCTCAAGACCTTATTTATATCCCCTTTGTTAATACCCATTTTCCACTTGTTTACCTCGATCATATCTCCCTCATTCACGTCTTACAAGTGAATGTAATTTAGGAGTCTTCAATCTTTCTTCATACGGAAGATTTCTAATGTTATGTATTAATTTAGTCATTTCGCTGAATGTTTTCTAACGAATTAATGTCCATTTTGTAATATGGAGACCAGAACTGAGCTGCGTAATCAAGTTGAGGCTTACTATTGATGTATAAAGCTGCTTAATATAACCTCTGAACTTCTGTTGCTTACACTTCTTGATATAAATCCCGGTAATCTGTTAGCCTTGTTACGTACGCTTAGGCACTCTGTCTTGGTTTTAAGGTTGCTGCTTACCATAACCCCCAAGTCCTTCTCGCAATCTGTATAGCTAAGTTCTACGCCAAGTGCTTGGGTTATGGACACTCCCGAGCTTCAGAACCTTGCATTTATCTACATTGAACTGCATCTGCCACTTTTCTGGACACGAATTGAGTTTGTCTAAATCTCCTAAGTTCCCTAACATCTACGTTGGAATAAATTATCCTACTATCTTCCGTGTCGTAGGCGAATTTGCTCATATCACTAGTAATTCCTCATCAAGGTCATTGATATATATTATAAGCAACAACGGACCCAAGACTGATCCCTGGAACGCAACTTTTACAGATCCCCACTCGGACTTAACCCCATTTAAGCACACTCTCTGCTTCCTATTGGTGAGCCATGACTCGATCCATGACAGCACTTTTCCCCCAATTCCATGAGCTGCCACTTTCCTTAACAGTCTCTGCTGTGGTACTCTAAAAAAAGCCTTACTAAAGTCTAAATAAACAATATCGAATTCTTTATCGTGATCAACAGCTCAAAAGCTTTACTGAAGAAAGTTAATAAATTAGTTAGGCAGAAACGGCCCCTCGTGAATCCATGCTGGTATCGTTAATCAAATTATGTTTATCGAGTGGGTTTTTTATAATATCAGCTATAATTGACTCCCAGTAATTTGCCTACAATTGAATCAGGCTTATTGGGCGGTAATTTGACAGTGGGGACTTGTTCTTTAAAAATAGGAATTACATTAGTAATCTTCCACATATCCAGACACTACACCTGTTTGAAGAGATAAATTAAAAATGTTACTTAAGGGTTCACAGAGTTCCATTTTTCATTCCTTAAGAACCATTGCAAAAAGCTCGTCAGGACCCGGCGATTTATTTTGTTTCCCGTCGGTCTACTTGTTTCATAACCATTTCGCTAGTGACTGTGATATTACATAATTTATCTTCTTCAGGACCACTATACAAATTAATTACTAGGATATTAGTGTCTTCCTTTTGAAAACTGAGAGAAAATAATTATTAAAATAGAGCACATATCATTCTCCTTGTCAGTAAGATGTCAGACTTATTTTTAAAGGGGGCCTATCTTATCCCTAACTTTTGTTCTATAAACCTGGAAAAACGTTTTTGGGGTTTTTTTTGAATCCCTAGCAACTTTATTTCATAATCCCGTTTAGCTTTTCTTATCCCCCTTTTAACGTCCCTCTTAATGTCAGTATAATGATTTATAAGATGACCCTCACCTCTTTTTACGCCTATAAAATTCCCTTTTTTTAACTTCCTAAAGGTATTTGAGCCTTTTATTCATCCATTTTTGGGGCATTTCTACTTGATCTAATTTCTTTATATGGGATAAATGTTCTTTGGGCAGCCGTATGTGTTCAGAAAACAGTCATTATTGTCTCTTGTTCCCCAGTCCACAGATGATAAGTGTTCTCTAAGTCCATTATAATCTGCTAAAAAAGTCAAGGACCATTTACTGAATTATCCCTACTGTCATACATCCATTCAATGTTAAAATAATTGATTTGTGGTCGCTTGTTTCTGGTTCCCCCTGTAATTTCTAAATTAATAACAAGGGTTTCCTTGTTTGTAAGAACCAAGTCAAGTAGGTTTTTTTCCCCTTTTAGGGTTTTGTACAAAAAGCTTCAAAAAATAATTTTAAATCTAAAAATGTGATTCTAAAATTTCCCCGTCAAGAAATTCCAATCAATTTGACTAAAGTTAAAGTCCCCCAAATTCTCCGTTATCATGCCTTGTGGGCCTTAAAAATTTTCCCCCCAAAGTATCTCCCCTTTTTCCCCATCTAAGTTTGGAGGACGGTATATCACGCCTAAAATCAATTTTTCACACCCCTCTGAAAATTCTATCCAGACAGTCTCTGTATGCATTATTTCAGACTTTATGCCAACTTTATGCAACAATTTAAATGATCACGAACATAGAGTGCCACAACACCCCCTTCTCGATATTTCTGTCTACTTGGAACAATTTAAAACCCTGGATGTGACATTCAGCAGGCATGTCCCAATTTTCATATTAAACCACGTCTCAGTTATTGCAAAAAAACATCAATATTACCCGCACTAGCAACTAATCTCAACTCGTCAATCTTATTCCTAGCACTACGACTATTGGTGTATATACATTTAAAGACCCTACTTTCACTCTACCCTTCCTGCTCATTTCTGTTTTCTACTATACCTATTACTGTCCTTGTCCCCCTAGTGCCACTGACTCTCCAGTATCAACCTTATTCTGTCTATTACTAGTTCTCCTAGAACTCATAATATTAATACACTGCTATTTCATGTTTTCCCCCAAAACCCATACCACTAACTTTTCTAGTTTAAAGCCCTAACAGCTTCCTCCACTGCAGTTGCCAGTGCCCCACTCCCAGACCTGGATAAGTGAACCCCATCCCTGGCATACATGTCATTTCTACTATAAAGAGGTCCAAGTTGTCAATGAATGTTACTGCATTTTCCTTACAGTATTTGTCCAGCCAGCAATTGACACCAATTGCCCTGGACACCATTTATCTCAACTCCTCTCTTGTCAAAATACCACATATGACAGGGTTCCCACCCTTCTTCCTAATTATGTCCTATACCTGCTAGTCAGGTCCTCACTCCTACGTCTGCCAACATCGTTGCCTCCAGCACTAAGACAGATAGCTAGGATTGCTCCATTACCTTTCATGATGTCGTCCAGACGGCTAACAATATCCTTCATCCCCGCCCCAGGATAACACCCTCTGCCTCCTATTCCTATCCTTAGACAAATCCCTATCCATAAATTAATCTGACTGTCCAACTAAAACAATGTTCTTACCTCGACTGGCGGTGTGCATGACGTTCTCGACGGTCTTTGTAGAGATGGTCTTCGCTGGGATGTCTTCACATTCGTCTGATAACAAGGAAAAAGAGTTGCTGGTTTTATCAGCAGTCTCCTGGATCTTCTTCAACTTCAGCTTCGTCCCTTCAGATTCGACTAGCATCCATTCGTTGGTCTGATCATTGGCGACATTGTTCCGGGGATCAATCCTTGCATATACCCTTCAAACGTTGAATTTCTCTTCTAGCTTCCGTTAATTCCGCCTTAAGTTGGAGATATAGCTGCTCGTAGTCGAGGGAAACCATCATCCAATCTCAGGTAGCTAATAACGGAAGCAGTAAGAAAAAGTCTTCATCTACTTGAAACCAAGTAGATGAGACTTTTAAAAGTTATCTGCCATTCCATGAATCATGGAATGGGTTCAAGATTATAAATGGGGCAGCTGTACATGCCAATACCTTCATGAATCTCGTCGTACGTCACCATTACAAAATCTAAGCCTTAAGTGTTGTGAACATAAAAGAACCGAAAAATTTGAAAGGTGGGGTGGATAAAAATGAAAAACTAATATTTGGCAGTCTTTAAAGATCTTTCGTCAGTTGAGAAATAGTAGTATTTCGAACTGTTACTGAAAGCTGTATCATATATGGCAGGTATCAAGGATCAGACCTTCATAACTTGTGGCATTTGTTTTGTATTGTAGGTACTGAAAACAGTTGAGTGTGGTGCTTGTATTGAGCCCTGTTCCCTGACTTGCGGCATTTGTAGCTGCTCTGTAAAATTTCGAACACTAGCATTGCAATATCATATTTAGGGGAGGTACTAAACCCATATGGGTCATGTAGCACCTGGGGTATAGGCTTATGTATGGTTTCAAGTTCAGTTCTTTGCATCACGAGCCTCTCAACAGTACCTAGGAACGTCCTTGAGGGAACAATTCTGCAGGCTTGTGTCGTCTGCTTACATTAAGCAGGACACTACCATCAACGTATTAGTATTTAATGCTAGTTATCCTTGATGATCTTCGTGGCGTTTGTGGCTGCAATCTCTGTCGAGCACCAGTAGTGTTTGGTGCTCTATATTCCTGAGTCAAGCACCAGTAGTGTTTGGTGCTATATATTCCTGAGTCAAGCACCAGTAGTGTTTGGTGCTATCTAGTCTGAGTCGAGCACCATAGTGTTTGGTGCTATATATTTCTGAGTTAAGCACCAGTAGTGTTTGGTGCTATATATTCTGAGTCAAGCACCAGTAGTGTTTGGTGCTATATATTCCTGAGTCAAGCACCAGTAGTGTTTGGTGCTATCTAGTCCTGAGTCGAGCACCAGTAGTGTTGGTGCTATATATTTCTAGTCAAGCACCAGTAGTGTTTGGTGCTATCTAGTCCTGAGTCGAGCACCAGGAGTGTTTGGTGCTATCTAGTCCTGAGTCAGCACCAGTACTCCAGGATGTCTCTAGGTTTCGTATAAAATCTAGGTGTCGAGCTTTTCACTGCATGACACTTGTTGCTTCAGTATCTGTGTTGATCACAGCATGTCAGGATATTGTGAAATCTTTGGCAAAATAAAGGTGTTAAACGCAGTATTCCATGGCTTGTACATGAATTTGTAGTTCTGCTGTTCTTGTTAGACTGGAATAATGATAGACTGAAGTCTCGGTCTTTTCCTGTATAATGCACGGATGCAAGATAGTAGAGCCAGGGACGCGAGAGGTACAGAGACGAGACCTTCTGAAGGTCTGGTGTTGGAGTGAGAGGGAAGAAGAACCGGGCCTGGAGGTGGTCTTTTGTGCCACCACCAGATGGCTCGACTTTTTCTTTGAGGTTTGACGGGAAATGTATAACCATTAATAAATAAATACTCTTTGCGTTTAAAATAATGTGGCGAATTGCTGCCGAAAGCTGGGGATTATATTTCATGTGTTAAGTAACAGCACTTGATCAATAGCGGCTGTATCTGTAGTTCATGCGTCAGTACAGTTCCGTCGATTTTGTGGTTTAAATATGTAGCTGAAGTGTTGAACAAGAGCATTCCAGGATGTCTTTCGCTGTTTCATTGTCGAGCACCATTACTCCTGGACGCTAGTGGCATCTAGACTAGATGTCGAGAACCAGCTCTATAGGACTTAAGACATCACTATCTCCTTGTCCAAATGCTCACTACCAGTATGGCTGAGAATACACATCTTTATCTGTTGGGTAAACGTAGAAAATGATGAATATATTAAGATAAGTTGAGATAAAATAACTTTCGTGTTCATAAAGGTATTCCAAAGTTAAAAGTGTTCCATGAACCCATAAAACCTTTTTTAAACGACAACAACACGATATGTCTATTTCTGACAGCTTTGACAATTTTAAGAAGACATATTTCACGTTTGAAAGATTGTTTATATACAGAATATCATGTCTCAGTAATATCTGAGACGTCTCTGTATTCTAGATTTTAGGGACTGATGTATCCTAGACTGGTGGTGAACAGGTGAAAAGGAGGTCTAATTTGACCCTCGTGTAGTAGAGAGTAGAACGTAGAGAGTAGAGTGTAGAGCGTTGAAGGAGACTTTTATTTTATAATACATAAACTTATGTGGGGTTAAGATTTATTCGGGTTTTTAACCCGGAGGGTTACCACCCTTGATCCCAAGAAAGTCACTGTCTGTCTTTCCAGTGGGGTCCTTTAATCTTGTCCCCCAGGATGCGACCCACACCGGGTACCTACTTACTGCTAGGTGAACAGAAACATCAGGTGTAAAGTGACTAATACCAGGGTAAGGTGACTAACGTCCAGGCACCTACTTATTGGTAGATGAATAGAAACAGCAGGTGTAAGGTTACTAATACTCAGGTACCTATTTACTGCTAAGTGAAGAGAGACAGCAAGTGTAAAGCCGGGGATTGAACCACGGCACGGATGGAGAAAGCGTTGCTTTGTGCAGGCACTAGTTGTACCAGGTAAATATCTTGACCAGTGAAATTTGGAACACAAGAACAACTTTACCAAACCATTTGTAATAAGTTTAAAGAGCAATGAAGAGAGAACAGAGACGACTTGACTAGAAGAAGCATATAAAGGAAGAGATACATAGTAACTAAATGATAACAAATAGATAAAAAAAATTGCGAGATGGACACATTCCTGCTAATATTATCTCCTAACATAGAAGAAGTAACCTTCAAAACACTGAGACTAATGTTATCTTTCAAAGGGAAAGAAACTTATATAGGCTGAATAACTAAACTGTGATAAACATATTGTAAATAAGTTTGTATTCACTGGATACTTTCAGGATGGAGACGAGACAGAGTTGCTAGAAAAACTGGAGGACTGACAGTATTGGTACATAATACTGTACCACTCTTGCAAATTGAAAGCCAGAAGAAAAAAAAAATAGTGATTAAAGTACAAAATATAAATGTGAGAGAGAAAGAGAGAGAGAGAGAGAGAGAGAGAGAGAGAGAGAGAGAGAGAGAGAGAGAGAGAGAGAGAGAGAGAGAGAGAGAGAGAGAGAGAGAGAAAGAGAGAAGTTTAAATGGACAAACGAAGTATGACATAATGTGCTAATGTAACTGGTTGCTTGAATATTTGATGGATTTAACTTGGTGTCGACCACACTAGGGTCATTACTGTGCACATTACTTAAACTTAACTACCAGACAAGTACTTCTTAAAAAAAAGCATAAAAGTAATTTCTAAACTATATACCCTGTGAAGAAACTGTTGATGCAAAGTGACCTGTGAGGAACTGTTGATCAAAGTGACCTGTAAGAAATTGTAAGTATAAAGTGACCTGTGAAGGAAATGTTGATATAGAAGTGACCTGTGAAGGGAAACTGTTGATGCAAAGTGACCTGTGAAGGAAACTGTTGATATAAAGTGACCTGTGAAGGGAACTGTTGATGCAAAGTGACCTGTGAAGGAAACTGTTGATGCAAAGTGACCTGTGAAGGGGACTGTTGATGTAAAGTCACCTGTGAAGGAAACTGTTGATGCAAAGTGACCTGTGAAGGAAACTGTTGATGCAAAGTGATCTGTGAAGGGAACGGTTGATGTAAAAGTGACCTGTGAAGGAAACTGTTGATATAAGTGACTGTGAAGGAAACTGTTGATGTAAAGTGAAATGTGAAGGATACTGTTGATGCAAAGTGACCTGTGAAGGGAACTGTTGATGTAAAGTGACCTGTGAAGGAAACTGTTGATGTAAAGTGAAATGTGAAGGAAACTGTTGATGCAAAGTGACCTGTGAAGGGAACTGTTGATGTAAAGTGACCTGTGAAGGGAACTGTTGATGTAAAGTGACCTGTGCAGGATATTGTTGATGCAAAGTGACCTGTGAAGGGAACTGTTGATGCAAAGTGACCTGTGAAGGAAACTGTTCATATAAAGTGACCTGCGAAGGAAACTGTTGATGTAAAGTGGCCTGTGAGGGAAACTGTTGATGCAAAGTGACCTGTGAAGGAAACTGTTGATGCAAAGTGACCTGTGAAGGGAACGGTTGATGTAAAGTGACCTGTGAAGGGAACTGTTGATGCAAAATGACCTGTGAAGGGAACTGTTGATATAAAGTGACCTGTGAAGGGAACTGTTGATGTAAAGTGACCTGTGAAGGAAACTGTTGATGTAAAGTGACCTGTGAAGGGAACTATTGATACAAAGTGACCTGTGAAGGAAACTGTTGATGCAAAGTGACCTGTGAAGGAAACTGGTGATGTAAAGTTACCTGTGAAGGGAACTGCACATGCAAAGTGACCTGTGAAGGGAACTGTTGATGTAAAGTGACCTGTGAAGGGAACTGTTGATGCAAAGTGACATGTGAAGGAAAGTGTTGATGCAAAGTGACCTGTGAAGGGAACTGTTGATGTAAAGTGACCTGTGAAGGGAACTGTTGATGCAAAGTGACCTATAAGGAAACTGATGATGTATAGTGACTGGTTTACTTAGACCTGGAGAGAGTTCCTGGGGTCAACGCCACCGCGGCCCGGTCTGTGATTAGGCCATATGGTGAATCAGAGCCTTATCAACCAGGCTGTTACTGCTGGCCGCACGCAGTCCGACGTACGAACCACAGCCCGGCTGGTCAGGTACTGACTTTAGGTGCCTGTCCAGTGCCTGCTTGAAGACAGTCAGGGGTCTATTGGTAATCCCCCTTTACGCTGGGAGGCAGTTGAACAGTCTTGGGGCCCTGACACTTATTGTGCTGTCTCTCAACGTGCTAGTGGCACCCCTGCTTTTCATTGGGGGATGTTGCATCGCCTGCCGAGTCTTTTGCTTTCGTAGGGAGTGACTCTTGTGTGCAAGTTTGGTACTAATCCCTCTAGGATTTTCCAAGTGTATATAATAATGTGTCTCTCCCGCATGCGTTCTAGGGAGTACAGGTTTAGGAACTTCAAGCATTCCCAGTAATTGAGGTGGTTTATCGCAGTTATGCGTGCCGTGAAGGTTCTCTGTACATTTTCTAGGTCAGCAATTTCACCTGCCTTGTTAGGTGCAGTTAGTGTGCAGCAATATTCCAGCCTAGATTGAACAAGCGACCTGAAAAGTGTCATCATGGGCTTGGCATCCTTGGTTTTGAGGGTTCTCATTATCCATCCTGTCATTTTTCTAGCAGATGCGATTGCTAGTGTTATTGTCCTTGAAGGTGAGATCCTCTGACATGATCACTCCCAGGTCTTTGACATTAGTTTTTCATTCTATTGTGTGGTTGGAATTTGTTTTATACTCCGATGAAATTTTAATTTCCTCACGTTTTCCATATCGGAGTAATTAAAATTTCTCATCAATGAACTTCATATTGTTTTCTGCAGCTCATTTAAAGATTTAGTTGATGTCTGCTTGGAGTCTTGCAGTGTCTTCAATGGTGGACACTGTCATGCAGATTAGAGTGTAATCTGCAAAGGAAGACACGGCACTGTGGTTTATATCCCTGTATATGTCCGATATGAGGATGAGGAACAAGATGGGAACGAGTACTGTGCCTTGTGGAGCAGAGCTTTTCACCGTAGCCGCCTCAGACTTTACTCTGTTGATTACTACTCTTTGTGTTCTAGTTGTTAGGAAATTATAGATCCATCTACTAACTTTTCCTGTTATTCCTTTATCACGCATTTCGTGTGCTATTACACCATGGTCACTGTTGTCAAAGGCTTTTGCAAAGTCTGTGTATATAACATCTGCATTCTCTTTGTCTTCTAGAGCATCCAGGACCTTGTCGTAGTAGTCGAGTAGTTGGGACAGACAGGAGCGACCTGCTCTAAACCCATGCTGCCCTGGGTTGTGTAATTGATGGGTATCTAGATGAGTGGCGATCTTGCTTCTTAGAACCCTTTCAAAGATTTTTATGATATGGGATGCTAGCGCTATTTGTCTTTGTCAATGCTTTACTGCCCCCTTTTTGGAGTGGGGCTATGTCTGTTGTTTTTAGTAACTGCGGGACGACCCCAATGTCCATGCTCCCTCTCCATAGGATGGTAAAAGCACGTGACAGGGGCTTCTTGCAGTTCTTGATGAACACGGAGTTCCATGAGTCTGGGCCTGGAGCGGAGTGCATGGGCATCTCATTTATCGCCTCTTCGAAGTCATTTGGCGTCAGGATAATGTCAGATAGGTTTGCGTTTATCAAGTTATGTGGCACTCTCATAAAAAAATCATATAGGTCTTCGACTTTCAGTCTGGTTAGCAGCTCGCTAAAAACTGAGTCATACTGGGACTTTAGTAGCTCACTCATTTCCTTGCTGTCATCTGTGTAGGACCCATCCCGTTTAAGTAGGGGCCCAATACTGGATGTTGTTCTCGACTTTGATTTGGCATAAGAAATGAAATACTTTGGGTTTCTTTCAATTTCATTTATGGCTTTTAGTTCTTCCCGCGTTTCTTGATTCCTGTAAGATTCCTTTAGTTTTTGTTCGATGTTTGCTATTTCTCTGACCAGTGTCTCCCTACGTATTTCAGATATATTGGCCTCTTGTAGCCGCTCTGTTATTCTTTGTCTTTACATGTATAGGGAGTGCCTGTCTCTTTCTAGTTTACATCTTCTCCTCCTTTTCCTTAAGGGAATTTGTCTTGAGCAAACCTCAAGTGCCACAGAGTTATTTTTTTCTAGACATAGGTTAGGATCTGAGATGCTTAGGCTATCTTCCCAGTTTATATCATTTAGAACTTGGTTTACTTGGTCTCACCTTATGTTTTTGTTATTGAAGTTGAATTTGGAGAAGGCTCCATCGCGACTGATCATATTTTGTCGGTCTAGGGTCTCCCCCATGCATGTCTGGACCTCTATTATATTGTGATCTGAGTATATTGTTTTTGATATGATGACATTTCGTATCAGATCATCATTGTTAGTGAAGATGAGGTCCAGCGTATTGTCCAATCTTGTAGGCTCTATTATTTGCTGGTTTAAGGTGAAATTGGTGCAGATTTAAAAGCTCGTGTGTGTGCGAGTTTTCATCTGAGCTGCCTCCTGGTGTTATCTCTGCTACCACATTATTTGCAATATTCCTCCATTTTAGGTGCCTTAGGTTGAAGTCCCCAGGAGCAAGATGTTGGGGGGAGGAGCTGGAAAGTTTTCCAAAAAGAGTCAATTTTCAGAAGCTGTTCCTGGAATTGTTGGGACGTTGCATCCGGAGGCTTGTATACAACCACGATGACCAGGTTTTGATTCTCGATCTTTACTGCTAAAACTTCAACTACATCATTTAAGGCATTTAGTACTTCTGAGCATATATATAAGTGACTCTGTGATATATAGGCCAAACCCCCCCTTTTGCCTGTTCACTCTGTCACATCTGTATAGGTTGTAGCCCGGGACCCATTTTTCATTGTCCAAGTGATCCTTTATGTGGGGTCTCTGTGAAAGCCGCAAACATTGCATTTGACTCTGTAAGCAGTCCACGGATGTAAGGTATTTTGTTGTTCGTCGCTGGCTTTAGACCCTGTATATTTGCAAAGATGAATGTCGTTGTATTGGTGGTATTGGTCGTTTGGGTGGGTTTTGTTTTCCTGGCACTAATATCTGTTGTTCTGGAGTGGAGGCCATTGACTGTGGTTCCACTCCAGAAATTATTGCAGTTCGTGTACGATTTCTGTCATTTCTTGCCAGCTTTTTTTCCTTCCTGGCACTAAAACACCTCTCTCTCTGGAGTGGCTTTGGCTACCCAGGTTTTGCCATGGTCTGGATGTTCTGTGTCGTCTTGTACCCTTTAGGTGGTATGCCTGGCAATATAGGTTATAGCACTGCCTTTCATGAACTGATGAGTGACACATTTCAGGGTGGAAAAACTTACAGAAAGGGAGGTTGCATTTTCCTGTTGTCATATGGGCACGGCATTTTCTGGGGTGGTCAAAGTTGCATGTCCCATCTGTTTTCCCAGAAATTCCATGCCTGCAGATACCAAATGCATAATATTTGCATAGGCCTGGTTTCTGTTTGCCTTGTTTTTTTGTGACTGTGTTCCCTACTGGTGCGTGTTTTCCTGTCTCATTTCTATCTTCAGCACTAGTGCTAACATCCTCTTTTGTTCCATCTCCAACACTAGCACCTTCAGGAGCACTGTCCTCCAGGACAACACTAGCGCCCTCAGGAGCACTGTCCTCTAGAACAACACTAGCGCCCTCAGGAGCACTGTCCTCCAGAACAACACTAGCACCCTCAGGAGCACTGTCCTCTAGAACAACACTAGCACCCTCAGGAGCACTGTCCTCTAAAACAACACTAGCGCCCTCAGGAGCACTGTCCTCTAGGACAACACTAGCACCCTCAGGAGCACTGTCCTCTAGGACAACACTAGCACCCTCAGGAGAACTATCCTCCAGGACAACACTAGCACCCTCAGGAGCGCTGTCGTTCAAGACAGCCCCTTCCAAACCACCCATCTTATTTTCCCAGCTGTCATACCATGTTGACATATCTTTTAAGAAGGATCGTTTAATGGTGTTCTTGTCTTTTAATATAGATGTAATTTTCTCATAGAGGTGTATCTCGTTTGGGCAGACCCAAAAACATCTCTCTGAGTTTATGTCGAGTGTGGTCACTGGTTGAAAATCCCTGCATATACCATGGGACCATTGACCATAGAGATTGCAAGCAATCCAGGCCTGTTTTCGTCCCTTACCCTTTCTACAGACTACACAGATCTTCATGGTGGTGGTCATCTTACAACACTTGACCACTCTCCTAGCTAGCTAGTCTATAATTTCTCGAAGTATTTAGTTGTTTTTAACAGTTCTTCTGACTTGGCTTATTTCCAACGAATCCGTTTGAATCCGGTCCTTTGTTCACTTATTTCTTGGACGAATCCCTGCGAATCCGGTTTGTGCTCACTGTATATTTTAATTAATAACCACCTTGAAGGTAGATCTGTCTATTTGTATTGTATCTATTTGTTGTAGTTGCTGTTTTGGTGTTTAATAAGGACGTGTAAACCCCGTCAGTTTATGAATCCGGTCAGAGGATACCTTCTTTTTAACGAATCCGTTAGAATCCGGTCGTTGGTTCACTTGTTCTTGACGAATCCGGATTAGGGGATCACTTATTTGGCGTATCCAGTCGGTGAAGGAAACTGTTGATGTAAAGTGACCTGTGAAGGAAACTGTTGATGTAAAGTGACCTGTGAAGGAAACTGTTGATGCAAAGTGACCTGTGAAGGAAACTGTTTATGTAAAGTGACCTGTGAAGGAAACTGTTGATGAAAAGTGACCTGTGAAGGAAATTGTTGATGCAAAGTGACCTGTGAAGGAAACTGTTTATGTAAAGTGACCTGTGAAGGAAACTGTTGATGTAAAGGGATCTGTGAAGGAAACTGTTTATGTAAAGTGACCTGTGAAGGAAACCGTTGATGCAAAGTGACCTGTGAAGGGAAATGTTGATGCAAAGTGACCTGTGAAGGAAACTGTTGATGTAAAGTGACCTGTGAAGTAAACTGTTGATGCAAAGTGACCTGTGAAGGAAACTGTTTATGTAAAGTGACCTGTGAATGAAACTGTTGATGTAAAGTGACCTGTGAAGGAAACTGTTGATGCAAAGTGACCTGTGAAGGGAACTGTGTTTGTAAAGTGACCTGTGAAGGAAACTGTTGATGTAAAGTGACCTGTGAAGGGAACTGTTTATGTAAAGTGACCTGTGAAGGAAACTGTTGATGTAAAGTGACCTGTGAAGGAAACTGTTGATGCAAAGTGACCTGTGAAGGGAACTGTTGATGCAAAGTGATCGTCAGATGGAATGTTTGTAATTAGATATTTAAATAATAAAGAAATAATTCGTGCCTTTTACGATTTTGGTGTTGGAACTGTAAATGATCAAAATAATTCCTAAATATAATAACATTAATGAAAGTAAACTATAAAAATTTATTTGCAAAGTGATCGTGTTCAATTGTAAATAACATTTGCTGTAAAATATGACTCAGGAAATAAAAGGAAAATTTGAAGATTGTGAGACACTTATGCAACATATGGGAGTGTTTATTAAGGGAACGTTGCGCCACACAGTGGCTTCTTCAGTCCAATATAGTACAGAGATGGGTAAGGAGAGGAGGAGTTTGAGGTAATCAGTCCCTAAGTTCATCAATCTTGTAGGATGTACAGCATATCGCCGGAGAAGTTGCTTATATACTGTAGTCAGGTGAGTGGAAGCAGGAGGAGGCGGGATCACAGTGGAACCATCCACAAGTGTAAGTAGGTCTTCGTCCAAAGGTTGAACAAGTGTTGAAGAATTCCTTGTATCAAGTTCCCAACTGTTGCAGCCTCCTCCTGCTTCGCCTCACCTGACTACAGTATATAAACCACTTCTCCGGCCATATGCTGTACTTTCTACAAGATTGATGAACTGAACACATCGATTCCGACTGAGGAACTGATTACCTCAAACTCCTCTCCTTACCCCGCTCTGCACTATATTGGACTGAAGAAGCCAGTGTGTGGCGCAACGTTCCCTTAATAAAGATTCCCATCTGTTGCATAAGTGTCTCCATCTTCAACTTGTCGGTTTTAAAACCATTTGTCACAAAAGGAAACGTACAAACAAGAGAGACTACAATCACTAGAGTAAAAGATAAATATAAAGCTTTAAGTAGTATTTTTGAGAAACTAAGAAGATTAAGATATTACAAGTAATAAACATAGATACCTTGAAGAGAAAGATGTGTAACAAAAAGAAAATGTAATTGAACAGTTTATTCCAAGAAAACAACATAAGACGACATAAAAATAGCTTACTAAGAGGTACTTAAGGGCTAAGATAAAAGAAAGACTTGAAATTGTTATAGGAAGCTGGCCAGGCAATGGACCAGAAATTTTTGTGTTTGAAAGAAAAATAGGAAGAATATGAGAAAAAAATTGTACGTGGGAAGGTGTGACAAGTGGGGTGCCCAAAGGATAAGTGGGGTGCCCCAAGGATAGGTGGGGTTCCCCAAGGATAGGTGGGGTGCCCCAAGGACAAGTGGGGTGCCCCAAGGATAAGTGGGGTGCCCCAAGGATAAGTGGGGTTCCCCAAGAATAGGTGGGGCGCTCCAAGGATAAGTGGGGTTCCCCAAGGATAAGTGGGGTGCCCCAAGGATAAGTGGGGTGCCCCAAGGATAAGTGGGGTGCCCCAAGGATAAGTCAGGTGCCCCAAGGATACATTGTTGCTGCAATTATCTTCTTCATTTACATAAAGGTTGACAGCTGGAATGAAGTACTTAAAGATTCTGACAGCCGATGATGTAAAAAATTGTAAAATAAATAAGAAAATTGACTAAATGTATATAGGATATAAAAATATAATGAAAATAAATAACACGTATTGGAAAGAGGAGATTATTATTACAACAATTATCCCAGGAAGGTATCAATAACAAAGCTGTGAACACTTCGTAAGGTCGCTAACAAGTTATAAAATTATGTACTTGCAAATAACTGTTTACAAAACATAATAGGCACCAATTTTGATATACTTTTTTAGGCGAACCTGCAACTAAAACGAAGGACTTGGATTAGTTATTAACCAGAGAAATACAAAATGGTCTCTAACATTAAAAACATGGGTTATAATGGAAGACTTGAAACACCAACGATGTCCACACTGTGTGATAGCAAAACTGGAGAGGTGATAACCTCGTTATACAGTAAGTCGTAACATTAAGAAGCCTTAGTTGTATCCTGAAGAAAAAGTGAAGCCCAAGGGATACCAAAACTTTTTTCTTCTCAGGGAGAGAGTGTTTGTAGTGAAATATCTGAAAGAAAAAGTTGTAAGTTGTTCTACAACCAGTAGACATTCTCACTATTTGTATTATGAGCAAATTATTGATGATGGGACACCACAAGAATAGCTTTGTTTCTGTAGCTACAAATATATACTTACAATAATTACACACACACACACACACACACACACACACGAGAGAGAGCGAGAGAGAAACTGCCAGGAGTATAGACGTCAGCCACTCCATCCTGGGGAAAAAAGATGAGATTGTGCTTGTTTGTAAGGAAAGGGAGAATAACGTTATACGTGACAAGTGTCCCGAAAAACTGGATGGAAAAAAATAGTTTGGAACTTTTTTTGGATTAAGGATAAATAGTTTACATATTGTGAAAAAAATAGTGTCATGTAACAGTAGAGACGGTCATTGTTTACAGTAGTTCTGATGACACTCATTGTTTACAGTACTTCTGATGACAATCATTGTTTACAGTACTTCTGATGGCACTCATTGTTTACAGTAGTTCTGATGACACTCATTGTTTACAGTACTTCTGATGACACTCATTGTTTACAGTACTTCTGATGGCACTCATTGTTTACAGTACTTCTGATGACACTCATTGTTTACAGTACTTCTGATGACACTCATTGTTTACAGTACTTCTGATGACACTCATTGTTTACAGTACTTCTGATGACACTCATTGTTTACAGTACTTCTGATGGCACTCATTGTTTACAGTACTTCTGATGGCACTCATTGTTTACAGTACTTCTGATGACACTCATTGTTTACAGTACTTCTGATGGCACTCATTGTTTACAGTACTTCTGATGACACTCATTGTTTACAGTACTTCTGATGGCACTCATTGTTTACAGTACTTCTGATGACACATTGTTTACAGTACTTCTGATGGCACTCATTGTTTACAGTACTTCTGATGACACTCATTGTTTACAGTACTTCTGATGGCACTCATTGTTTACAGTACTTCTGATGACACTCATTGTTTACAGTACTTCTGATGGCACTCATTGTTTACAGTACTTCTGATGACACTCATTGTTTACAGTACTTCTGATGGCACTCATTGTTTACAGTACTTTTGATGACACTCATTGTTTACAGTACTTCTGATGGCACTCATTGTTTACAGTACTTCTGATGACACTCATTGTTTACAGTACTTCTGATGACACTCATTGTTTACAGTACTTCTGATGACACTCATTGTTTACAGTACTTCTGATGACACTCATTGTTTACAGTACTTCTGATGACACTCATTGTTTACAGTACTTCTGATGACACTCATTGTTTACAGTACTTCTGATGACACTCATTGTTTACAGTGCTTCTGATGGCACTCATTGTTTACAGGACTTCTGATGACACTCATTGTTTACAGTACTTCTGATGACACTCATTGTTTACAGTACTTCTGATGACACTCATTGTTTACAGTACTTCGGATGGCACTCATTGTTTACAGTACTTCTGATGGCACTCATTGTTTACAGTACTTCTGATGGCACTCATTTTTTACAGTACTTCTGATGACACTCATTGTTTACAGTACTTCTGATGGCACTCATTGTTTACAGTACTTCTGATGACACTCATTGTCAACAGTACTTCTGATGACACTCATTGTTTACAGTACTTCTGATGGCACTCATTGTTTACAGTACTTCTGATGGCACTCATTGTTTACAGTACTTCTGATGACACTCATTGTTTACAGTACTTCTGATGACACTCATTGTTTACAGTACTTTTGATGACACTCATTGTTTACAGTACTTCTGATGGCACTCATTGTTTACAGTACTTCTGATGGCACTCATTGTTTACAGTACTTCTGATGGCACTCATTGTTTACAGTACTTCTGATGGCACTCATTGTTTACAGGACTTCTGATGACACTCATTGTTTACAGTACTTCTGATGGCACTCATTGTTTACAGTACTTCTGATGACACTCATTGTTTACAGTACTTCTGATGGCACTCATTGTTTACAGTACTTCTGATGGCACTCATTGTTTACAGTACTTCTGATGACACTCATTGTTTACAGTACTTCTGATGGCACTCATTGTTTACAGTACTTCTGATGACACTCATTGTTTACAGTACTTCTGATGGCACTCATTGTTTACAGGACTTCTGATGACACTCATTGTTTACAGTACTTCTGATGGCACTCATTGTTTACAGTACTTCTGATGACACTCATTGTTTACAGTACTTCTGATGGCACTCATTGTTTACAGTACTTCTGATGGCACTCATTGTTTACAGTACTTCTGATGGCACTCATTGTTTACAGTACTTCTGATGACACTCATTGTTTACAGTACTTTTGATGACACTCATTGTTTACAGTACTTCTGATGGCACTCATTGATTACAGTACTTCTGATGGCACTCATTGTTTACAGTACTTCTGATGGCACTCATTGTTTACAGTACTTCTGATGGCACTCATTGTTTACAGTACTTCTGATGGCACTCATTGTTTACAGTACTTCTGATGGCACTCATTGTTTACAGTACTTCTGATGACACTCATTGTTTACAGTACTTCTGATGGCACTCATTGTTTACAGTACTTCTGATGGCACTCATTGTTTACAGTACTTCTTATGGCACTCATTGTTTACAGTACTTCTGATGGCACTCATTGTTTACAGTACTTCTGATGGCACTCATTGTTTACAGTACTTCTGATGGCACTCATTGTTTACAGTACTTCTGATGGCACTCATTGTTTACAGTACTTCTGATGACACTCATTGTTTACAGTACTTCTGATTGCACTCATTTTTTACAGTACTTCTGATGGCACTCATTGTTTACAGTACTTCTGATGGCACTCATTGTTTACAGTACTTCTGATGGCACTCATTGTTTACAGTACTTCTGATGGCACTCATTGTTTACAGTACTTCTGATGACACGCGATCTACTCCAGCAGACAAGAAAACCAGTGGATGTAGGAAAAATCCAAAGTTGAACAAAATGCGTTGAGGATTACAGCTTCAAGAACATTTTAGCATATAGACGTTTGGGAAAATATTTGACAGTCAAACGTAGGTAACTGAAAATGACCTTTACAGAGGTAAACCATAAGGAAGAAATGTGAATAAAGTTAAGGACATAAAGAAAGTTGAAGGCGATAATGATAAAAAGATCAGACAAGATTTTACAAGACAGAATGACAATAATAATTTTAATGAACACTGCTGAGAGGCTGGATGAGGATAAAAGTGAGGAAGGAAAAGTTTATTTTTGTCATATTAACAGAGGCTGTCCATTACATAGCTCCTAAAGGAAACCATCACGGGATGGATGCAATCAAAATAAACCTAATGGAAAGGGAAATAGAAACTTCATATTGAATATTTTATTCACTTACTGTAGATGAAGTAATCTCACAAGGATTAAAATTTAGGGTTATTATAAACGAGATGAAAGATGAGTGATTGTCAAGAGAAGTTAAATAAAAAGAATGATAATTGATGTAGTGTTTGACGACAACAATGTGGAGAAGAGAGCGAGTGAGGAGGAGGAGAGGAAGAGGGTTGGTAATGTTGCTAAGCCAATTTCGAAACACAAATAAAGTTGAGAAACTCTTAATTACAAACGCATACAACCCACATGCAATAATAATTGGGAATAAGAAGAGGTGGGGTAATTGAGAGATCACATAATATACTTAGTAAACTATTGCTGAAAAATTCCGTTATAAGGAAAACTTTTCGTAATTGTAGATTTTTAAGTGTAAAGACAAAGTGAGCAGCATATGAGACTGGAACTGTAAATAGTCAATAGATTTCCTTAATATAATGACTAGTTTCTAGATACATTAGCACACCAATAAAGCGAAACGAAGGTAACACAAACTCAGTACTAGACTTTTGTGGATAACTAAAGTATAATGAACACTTGTCAATGCTCATTATAACTCACATGGAGACAGAAACACAAGAGGTTAATTGATTTGTATATTTCGATCCCCTTCTGGGAGGATCCCAGGAAGAGGTGGAAATATACAGATGAATTAATCTTCTGAGTGTCTGTCTCCACTAGACTTAGTGTTTACAAAACAGTGGAACAAATTTTCAAGGTAAACTATGTGAGTCCACTTGATAAGAGTGATCATCTTACACTGTAAACAAGATTTTTTTATTATTATAAAACATATAATAGTACATAAATAATAAAAGCTTACAAACTGTGCTTCACTATTGCTTCCAGAGCAACAAAATACAAAGTAAACCACAAACAGATACCACCCCACTTGTGGCGTCCTCACTCGGTTCCATAAAAACTCAAGAGTGTCTACTGTCTTTATCATGAACAATAAAACCTGAACAACAATTATGTAAAAACAAAACCGTTATTACATGTATCAAACACTGATGTCATATGCTTCGATAAAGCCATAGAACGTACATAATATTTATAATATATTCAACTCGTGATATATTACAATCGTTCCTCGAAAACATCCTTAATAATATAGTGACAGTGTAATCACACTAGGACAATATGTCATGGCAACTTAGCCTAAACCCTACAACCATCTCCTAAGGAAAACCCAATGACTGTATAACAGTAACCCAAAAACAAACAGTATATAATAAGACTTGTACAATGCAATAATCAAAGATCAATTCTTATTCTTCCATAAAGCCAATGCTCATATAAATTAATGCATTATCCGTACACCATTCCATAACATATATAATATGACTTATCAATATAAACAAAAATAAAGTCGCAACCGGTACCACTCTGCTTGTTGTGTTCTCACTAGTTCATGAACCTCTAGATTGTTTAAATACAGTACATCATGAACACGCAACCCTGAACAACAATGACATGAAAGCCGAATAATTATTACATTAATCAAATCACCCCTCAATACATCCATAATAATATAATGACAGTGTTATCGCACTAGTGCAATATATGGCAACAGATTAGCCTAAACCCTACAATCATCCCCAAGAGTGCCAATGACTATTTAACAGTAACACAAGATCTAACATCATATAATAAAAATAGTACAATACAATAATCAAAATATCAATTCATACGCTTTCATAAAGCATATGCCCATATTAAAGAATGCATTAACCGTACATACTTCCTTAATATTTTTAATATGTCTTATCAATAAAGGAAACTGTGTACTCCTTAATATCACCTCTTAACAACTGAAACTCTTACAATATTGATTGGAAAAATATCGTCTGATCCATTTTGTTTCCCAACACATTAAAGCAATATAACATAATTTAAATACACCATTTGAAGGAACTAGCCTTGGCAGTTCCTATAATAAACATGACTTGAAAATTGTAAATTCTTAAATAACACATCCTCTCAACACTTCCGGAAACCCCCGCTGGCGTACTCTATTTCCTTGAACAAGTCCTTCGTCACGTCATAATGTTAGTATGGTCCATTCTGATACACACTTTCAACCTCCTATTCCTATGCTCCTCTTTTGCGTCAGTTGTCTTTACCCCATCTCTCAA
>WNWK01030385.1:0-23553 GCA_009830355.1 Cherax destructor
AACTGAACCAAATTTCCCTTTTACACTTCAAGAAGTGGCTGCTGGAGAAAAAAGGGAGAGGCCACCCCCACAGGAATTATTAAACTGTCAAAATTCTCCCACATTCACCATGAATGCAATCATCGAATTGTTCAATTTTAAGACTTTGAAATGCTTTCACTATGCTCATTTTGCACTTGACCTTTCAAATAACTTTTATAATTTTGAGGGGTCTAAAACTTTCCAAAGTGATGTAGATAAAGGTATTTGGGTGGACAAAATTTGTTGAGGCTTCCTGTGGGTGGGGTCGCTTAATAATTTATATGTTTTTTATTAATGATAACAAAAATTTTTAAAGACATATAAATAGTACAATAACCAAAAAGAAAAATTTAATAAAACACACATATATTTATATATATATATATTTTTAACAAAATGTTTAAAAAAATTTTGGAAATAGGAAATTTTTTAAAAAGATTATCTCAGACTGGGACTCCCAAGCCTCTTGATCAGAATAAAAGTGAAGTACCATAGAGCCAGAACCAAACTTAAGTATGGAATGGCTTTGCTTTTCTGGAATGTGTCTGGACCGGTGACTTTCTATACAGGTAAACTGACATGCAACTAATGAGAGATAACAGAGCAACTTAAAACTGATGCTGTTGATGGATTACCATGAAAAACAGATAACATCAGGGGAAGCTAAATAAATCATGGTGAAGTTTGAGATAACACCCGGGAAGGGTTTGAGACACTTTTTAAGATTTTGGAACCCTTTGGGTTTATTAATGAAGATGTGAAGGTTATGGAGGGACAAAACCCAAATGATTCCGGGCCCGGGGAACTGAAAACCTAAACATATTTTTTTTTCTATCTTTTCTTTTTTGGTTTGGACTGATGAAGCCACTTTTAATCGAAACGTTTCCTCAATAAAGTTTCCCAAATGTTGTCGTGTTATCTTTTTGCGGGAGAAACTTTGGTCGGGAAAGGGAAAAAGAGCTAAGGGACATTTTATTGTAAAGGCTCCTGGGGGAGCGAAAACGTTGCCCATAAAATGTCCCCAAGTTTGCCTTTAATTATTCCCTCATATTGTGGGTAATTCTACCAAAAATACAAACTCATGGTGCCCAAAAGGCCCCACGACTTATTTTTTTTTTTCATACAGATATTTTATTAACATATTTCCTTCTTAAAATTTAGAATTTTTGGGGCCCACGCCCCTTGAGAAAAAAAACAAATCCTACCGTCCTTACCCCTCTTTTAAATGTGAAATTTTACGATGAAATTATCGGGAAAAACCCACGTCTTTCTGTGTGTGTGTGTGTGTGTGTGTGTGTGTGTGTGTTTTTTTTTTTTTATTTTTGTGTTCACCCGGGTTTCAATATTTTTTTAAAATTAAATCTTTAAAAACCCTACAAATTTTTGAAATAATTTCCGGGAGCTATGTTTTTTTTTAAGATATTTATGTTTATTTTTTGTTTAAAAACCATGCCCAATTTTACATAAAATTGGGCATGGCCCCTGAATTACAGTTGAAGACTGATCCCCTAATTTTTCCTTGAGGAGCCCAAAAACCCCCCTTTGGAAAAAATTTTTTGCAAACAAAGGGAATGGGAAAAAAAAAGGACTGAAAAAGTATTATGTTTTTTTAATAAAAATTTGGTTTGGATTTACTGATGTGACCCCTCAACACGCGGTCATTAGCAGAGTATCAGTAGGAAAATTTGCGTATGTTTCCCCCCATCATTTTGGGGTTCACCCTTTAAACCCAAAACCCCCGTTAGTTCCTTTCCCTATCCCCTCGATACCCCCGTAAATTTCCCGCACTTACCCCCCTTTACACAGTCAACCCTCGCCCTTACATTTCCGCTACCCCGTCAGCCTTTCCCCTAAACACCCCACTACACCGTCAGGTTATTCCCCCCCCGGTTTTTTCTCTGCTAATTCAGTTCCAACGATGCTGAGTACGTAGGTGCGTTATTGTTTTTGGGGGAGATGAACTCACGGCGTCGGTCAGGGCAAGGGGTTCGGGGCTTTGGGGGGGGGGTATCGATGGTGTTGGCAAAAAAGAAAAAGGGACTGCAGGGAAAAAAAGGGTTCTGGGGGAAGAAGGTTTAAAGGGGTTTGTTGGTGGGGGTTAACGGAGGTTTTGCATTACTTGGACCAAGTGGCAGCTTGTTACGTCACTGTCCCCCCGCCTTTTTTTTTAAAATTTCACGATGTTTCGAGCCGTTTTGACCAAAAATTTATCTAGTTTGTGGATTGTGAGCTTTTCCTTTCAGGGTTTTCTGGCTTGACTTTTTTTAATTTTCTGGAGATACACACTGACCCCGGGGCAGGGGTGGAAACGTTGGGAATGTTTTTTTTCACCTGTTTCCCCTGTTCACCTAACAGTAAGTAGGCCCCTGGTGTTCCTGGGGGGGGTGGTATTTTTTGGGGGGGATGGGTTTTGGGAAATGAGCTGTGGCAAAATAACAGTTCTTACCCCGGAACAAATTTTGTAAAAAAAAGCGCAATGGATTTTTTATAGACTTTTCCCGCCAACGCGGTGTGTTTTGCCCCCCGTTTTATTATTTTATATCATTTCTTTTAAACTGTTTAGAGTAGAAAAACCCATAAGGGCCGTTTTTTGGAACCCAAAGGGGGTTTTTAAAGCCGGGGCCTTCGTATGAAGCCGTGGCCTTCGTATGGCCGTGGTTTTCCCATGGGGCCCGTACGGTGGAGAAAATGTAGCCCGAGAGGGGAGTGGGGGAAACCCGGGGAATCGATCCTCTTCCGTGTGTTTTTGAAGCGATCAAGATTTCGATCCTGTTACGTGTTTGTAAAACAAAGACTGATCCTTTCCTTATTGTGAAGCGATGAAGACTCGATCCTCTTCCGCAAGCGATCAAAATTGATCCTCTTCCGGGGTGAAACGATGAAGACTTTGATCCCTTTCCCCGGGTTTGGAAAGATGGAAAATGATCCCTTTTTCCGCGTGTTGTGAAGGATCAAATTTTGATTCTCACTAATATGAAACGACGGAGAGAGAGGGAACCTCTTTTTTGGTTTAGAGACAATGAAGGCTCATTCCTCCTTCCAGGTAATGACTTTTTATGTAAAGACCGTAGCATTACTTCCTGGATCAAGAGCTCCTGAAGGGAGACAAAAGGCCCAAAAGGGGTGAAAGGTTTGCAAGAATTTTTTTTCGGGAAAAAACTTCCTCGCAGCTGCTCCTCATATACCAATCATTTTCCCCTTTTTGCGTCTTTTCTCCCCTCGTCATCATCATCACCCAATTCTCCCCCTACTTCTGTTTCCCCTTTTTTTTCCCTGCATTTTATTTCCAAACCCCATGTATACGATAAAAAAGGGGTTTTTAAATTTTTAAATTTTTAATTTTTATTATTATTATTATTATTAATTTTTATTATTATTATTATTATTATTATTATTATTATTATTAATTTAAAATTTTAAATTTTTTCTTTTTTTTTAAATGAAACTTTTTGATTTGAACCAAGAAAGGGGGGAATTAATTTTTCGATCAAGAGCCTTTCACCACCATCATGGTACCTTTCCCCCAGCATCATGGTACCTTTTTACCAGCATCATGGTACCTTTCCCCCCATCATGGGAACCCTTTTTTAAATTTATTCATTGTAAAAAGAAATTTCCGGAAAAAAAAATATTGTCTTCGATTTTTCTTATTACTGATTTTCCTTTGTTATATTGGTTGGAAATTTTTATTGTCCTGTCTTCCTCACCACACATGATGTCTTCCCTCACCACACATGATGTTTTTTCCCCACCACACATGATGTTTTCCCACCACACATGGTTTCTTTTCAGAATTTTTCTCCTGGAGCAAAAAAAAAATTGTTAAATTTTTAAAAAAAAACAAGAGAGAAGATAATTCGGGCAAGAATTTCTGGAGCACAATTAAAAAAAAAAATTTTTTTGGGTTTTTAATGGGGGGAAAAGTAACACAGACTGGGTTAATAAGAACTATCGATAAAACTGAGTAACAAGCTGAACAAGTACAGAAATTAAAAAAGTTCCTGAATTCCCCTGCAAATCACATAAAGTTGAAGTATCCACCAGCCCCGTTTTCTCTGAAAGGAAACTCCCTCAGGTGAGTAGAATACCTTTTTAAACACTTCCCCCAAAAACCAGCACCCGAGTCCCCAGCCCCCGGGGGACCGTACCCCCTTTGGGCGCTTTCCCGACGGGGGGTGAATCACCGCTGCCAGGGCAGGGGTTCAATGGGGCCCTTTTTGGACCCCAAGACATACTTATATACAAATGAAGAAGATAAAAAAGGAAGAGGATAAGGCTACTGAAGGGTCCTGGACGTTGCAAAACTGGGCTTTATTTTATTTATTTTCCCAGCAATACAAAAAATTTTTAAAATAGGGAAGGGGGTGAAGATCGGAAATTAAAACAATTTATTGAATCTATTAAATTTCAAATATACTAATTTGAATAAAAAGTGGATACATTATCAAGAAAATATCTTATTATTTTTGTATCCGGGTGCAAAAAAGGGGGTACAGTATCAAAACTTCGATGTCATTAACAATGAAGTGATTTGCCATCTCATGCACGGGCTTTCCCTTTCAGGGTTTCAAAAATTTGACGTTCGGGCACTAGGATAATTTTTGTTTTAAAGGGAAAGGCCCCTGTCTCCGTCCACACACATCTTTCATAATTGAAATTTATACAAACCGTGCCATTAAAGAATTATTTCAATTTATCAGTAGTGACAATGGGAAGTATTTAGAACAGTCCCGGTGTCCGGACAGTAACGGGGGTTCCCCCTTGAGCGACGGGGGAACCCCCACACGCCCTCACCTGCTGAGAGGGGTTCCCCGGAAAGTGGGGTAAAAGAACCTTCACTTCCGGGTTTTTTAACATTATGGTTTCAAAACAAAAATATTATTTGAATCTACTTTTTGTTAGAAATATATCTTTTTTACTTTATAAGTACTTATTAACTTTTTATTTTTCCCCCCCCCCAAAACCCCAAACACACACATACACACCCCCACACACCCCCACCCCCACACCCCACATACATACACACCCACAATATATATAATTTAAAATTCACATCTTTATTTATTCCTCAGTTTTCTTTTAAACTAAAAAAAAAAAGTATTTGGCATTAAAGATAATTTTCAAAAATTTGGCTCAATAAGTGAGTTGAAGTTCCGCCGAACAACCATCAGTATTTAGGTCGATGCGCTTTAAAAGGTTTAAACGTTTTTTTTTAGTAAATTTTTTCCCAGAATATGGGGGGGAATATTTGCAGTTTTTTTTACCCAGTACAAACTTTGGGGGTTTTGGGACGAACGAGTTTTGATAGGATTTGGGAAAAAAAAGGGGAATTTGGGGAAGGGTTTTGAGGGTGGGAAAGGGGGGGGAAGGAGGGTTTTTGAGGGGAAGGGGGGAGAGGCTTTTGGGAATGGGAATGAGGGGGGAAGGGGGAAGGATGAGAGGGGAAAAACCTAGTTGTTTAAGGAAACAAAAAACACACTGATGGGGGAGGTGGGCCAAAAAAAAGTCCCAATACAAAGGGGGTTTTGAAATTAGTCTTGAGTACGGCTATACATAAGTGGACACATGTTTTGGGATGTATTCAAGACTCACACTGGTCTAACCTAATTTTTTATCTTTTTTCCCTTTTCTTTCTGAAATAGTGTTTTTTAATGCCTTTTGGGGGGACCCCTTTCCTAATACTGTTCTCACCATTTTAAATCGTTGGCCGATGCCTGATACTTGTTGTAATTGTCTCCTTTAATTTTCGTTCCTCAAGTGGTGAGATCTTGCTTTTTTAGCTTGTTCTCGTAGGACACGCCCCGCAGCCCCACCACCCTCGGTAACCCTTTTAAAATTGACAAGATTTATTTTTTTTAAAAAGTGATTTCAGGCAAGCCCAGTTTCCCCCCTTTAGTCTTTAAAACCCAAGATCCCCACCACTCCTCGGGATACCCCCCAAAACAGTTTACTAAACCCGGGTGCTTATTTTTTAAAGATTTGCAGGGGCAAAATTGAAGGAAACTTGCTGCTTTGGTGTCATCTTCTGGAGTTAAACCCGGGGTCTTTTGATGCGAGTCGAAGGCCCACCACCTGATAGTTTTTGACCAAAAAATTTGATCCCCCCAGTTCCAGGACACTAAAAGATGAGTTCCGGGGAAAGAAGAGCAGTGGGCCGCAAAGACAAACAAAAATTTCAAAATAATTTTGGGACAAAAAAAGATAAAAAAATTTTATTTTGAAGATTTCAAATTTTTAACCAGGGGTTGAATCTGTTATTGTCAAAAAACGGAAAACCCAGTAATTTTTCCCCGGGTTGATAAAATTAAGTGGATATAAGACAAAAGAGAAGATGGTGGTATCAACATTATATTTACATCTTAATCGAAAGACTAAAAATCGCATTTACCGCCACCGACATCCAGACCTCAAATTTCCTGGCTCACCCGACCAAGATCCAAACCTGACCTTTCCTGGTTTCACCGACCAATCATAGTTTTAATACTGCTAATGCCTCGCTCTTTAAATTTAAACACCAAAAGGTCATAAAAAAAATGGTTCGTTGCACCAGCGCCATTTCCCCAAACTTCACACTGATGGCTGCCCGCGTTTTGAATATCTCTTTCCCCTTTTTTTTCTTCCTTTAATTTTATTTAATGATAGAAGCAACACGTGAATATTTTCCAAAACCTTTTTATCAATAAAAAGAGATCTTGAAGGAAAAAAATTTTTAATTTAAATTTTGGAGAGAATATTTTGAGGAAAAATATATTTTTCTTTTTGGAATAAACAACCCAAAAAAGAAACCCTTTTGGGAATGATGTTTGGGGAAGGGACAGAAAACCTTCTGAAATAGAGTAATATAGATCCGAGCCCTTTTTGGGAAAGAAGGTAATGCAGTTCCCCGTGAACTTCCTGGGAAAGCGTGTATGTATTCATGAACTTTTGGGGAAAGTATTTAATACAGTTCTGGAGCCCCGGGAAAAGGGTTTCAGTTCGTGAGACTGCAGGAATGCAGGTTTGCAGTTCTGATACTGGGAATGAAAATTTGAGTTCAGACGCTGAATGCGATCTAGTTCGGAGATCGGGAATGGGTCTGCGTTCCAGAAACCCTCTGAACTTTATGGTTTTCAGTGTTCCGAAATGAAAAACAGATTTTTTGGCCCACCCTAAAAAATTTTTCTTTTTCTTTAGTCAAAGAATGATACTACATTTGCAGTTGTCCACACAAGTTCACTGTCTCCTGTGATTGCGTCCAGGCCAGAAAAGGGGGCCCTGTCTCTCTCGCTTTAAAGCTCGAAGTCACTGTGTTGCTTCGAATTTCTTCAGTCAGCCTCCACGATCCATGACCTCCCCCTTTTTATGTTAAGATACTTCAAAGGGGTATCTTTTTTGTTGTGTTTATAAATGATTCAGAGCCGACATGTTGATAAATTTTAAATTTACAGCACTTGGTTATGAAAATTGGGGATTGTGGAAACGTTTTTCAACAAGTGGCTTCCTCCCCCGATAGAAAACTGGTTGGGAAATTTCCCAATTTATCATCTTTTTGTTGAAACGTTGAAACGTTGTCGATAATATACTATTTCAGTATACCTCCCCTTTTTCCCCATCACCATGTTCTGTGAAATGGTATTACATCCCGATTATACCTCCCCTTTCTTTTCAGTCTACGGTTCTTGCATTTTGATTTTTCCTTTTTCTTCTGTAAGTTTCCAGTTTTCTGTTTCGGGTTACTTCTAAAATTTTGACACCAGGGGCCTTTTCTCCCTTTTTTTTTTTTGGGGAAATGATTCTCTCGGGAGTTCTTTAAATTTTTTTCCCCCGTGGGTTCTTTGTTCCTTTTCATTTTAAGTTGTGTCTGTCTTCTTTTTTCTCTCTGTCTCTCTTTTTTTCCCCCACCACACAAGCGCTTGCCCCTTTCTTAAAAAAATGCAAGATAAACCAGATTGATTGATCTATCCTGTCACCAACAAGAGACAAATCCATCTGCCAAAGTCAACCACAGCAGAAACTTACAGTTTGTCACAGGTGAACACATTTCCCTACGAGGGTTCTCCCCCCCAGGGGCTGCAAGAATGAAAATTTCTTATCTCTCACTTCATTATGAAAAGAAAAAATTTAATTTAATTATAAGCCGACGTAATTCAATTACGTGACCTAGTTTTTTTTTAGAAAAAGGGGGGAAGGATTGGGGTTTCCCGGGGGTGGGGGTTTGAAAAATGTGCCTAAAAGGCTGTTAAAACCCCCCAATATTGATGATATTTTCCCGGGTCCCCGAGGTACAGCCCGAAGATCAACAGTATGATTCCCGAGAAACCCTTAGTACCCCAAGTTTAAAAAACCCCAGCACAATGTGACCCCCAAAATCATCATCCGGGGTTTTTTTTTTACCCGTCATGGCGGGGGAAACCTTTTTTATACGAGGGGTTAAACCTTTTTTAATGCGGGGTGACAACCTTTTTTACCGCGGGGTGACAACCTTTTTTAGTCAGACGGGGACAACCCTTAGTCACGAGGTGCGACAACCTTTTTTAGTCACTGGGGGGCGACACCTTTCTATCTGGCGGGGCTGACAATTTCTTGTCACTGACGGGGCTGACAGCCACTATTATACACCCACAGGGTTCCTGTAAATCTCCGAGCTCCAGTTGACCCAGGGGGGACTTCCAGGAAAACAAACGGGGGGGGTTTCACTTAATGTTGATGCTCCAGGCTCGTTAGGGAAGGAAGAGAGAGAGAGAGAGAGAGAGAGAGAGAGAGAGAGAGAGAGAGAGAGAGAGAAGAGAGAGAGAGAGGAGGGGGTGGGGTCAGGTGCACATATAAAAAGGACAAGTAGTTTTAAAATTTTCATGTAGATTAATCTCAGTTCCTTTACTGGATATGGGCGCTAGGGAAAAAGTTTTAATTTAATTTTTAATTTTTTTAATGATTTAAAACGTTTGTTTTAAAAGTCCGACCCTTCTTTAAGACATTATTAATGAAAAGGGAAGGCCGGGGCCCTGCCAAGATGGAAAACTGCCTATCTTTGGCCAAAAAAATGCCCCCCTCATTATTCAATAAAATCGCAAGGGGTCGCAAAAAATTTAAAAAATTTAAAACACTGATTTATGTGTGCCAATTTGCGTGTTGAATAATGCAAAAAGGGAAAAATTATCCCGTTCATTGATTATATAAAATTTCCTTTCAATAAAATGTGTTCCCTTACATCGTAGGTAAAGAATTTTAAATTAAAAAATGTAATATTAAAATATCCGACGAAATTCCATAATTTTTAAAACTTTGTGGTTACAAAATCCTGAAAAAAGGAACCTTATTGTCATGCCAAAAACCCCTATAAGGGTTATTCTGAGCCTCGTAATTAAACCTAAATTTACCAAGAAGCTTATTAAAAATTAACCTGGACTCAATGGAAAATGATTTGGCAGTTAACTTGTTTATTCTAAAAAATTTATTTCCCCTCTTCCGGTCAGTTTAGTTTTTTGTTTATTTCAGCATTGTAAAGTGTAATTGCCAAGTCATGGAGGACATGTAAACATCATCTTTTGCTACTTTTCTTTAAATTTTTAAAAGGGCGACCCACAACACTCAGCTTACTGCTGGTTATTAGAGGAAAAGGGGTGTAAATAGATTTGCATACGTCTCTCCCTGCACAGGTGTCGAACACCCGTGCCCTTTCAGTTGTGAGCCAAGTGCTCTACCAACAGTTACCGTCACCCATTTCTGCTCAGTAAGGATGTTCTGATAATGAACATGCATATGCCTTAGACTTAACAAGATTAATTCATGCCTGAAGATATTTAATCGCTGTCAACCTCCGCTACATTATGCTGCTTCTGAGTTTGCCAACTTCCTGCGGGTCTTGGTAGACTATTCGTTATCAAATCACCAGAAGGTCAGCCACGCAAAAATGTGAGTCAGGTACATATTACCAGCGAAATGGTAGCAGAAGATATTAATTATTTCCGCAAGGTCTCCAGGGCATAATTAATTATCTGGGTCTCTCTGTGGCCTCTCAGGTAGTAGTGTCTTCAAGACGGAATGAATTACTCTGGACTCTGTGAAATAAGTCTTCAAGGCAAGTGAGTTACTCTGGACTCTGAAAGAATGAGATTCGTGAAGCGTGTTCATTTAAGACTCTATGAATAGAGATTCTGAAGATAGAGTGAGTTACTCTTAGATGAGAAGTAGAATTCTGAAGACAGGTGAGTTACTCTTAGTAATGGGAGAAGATACATTTCTTGAAGACAGTGTCAATTATTATTCAACTAACCTCAACTAATAAACAATATATTTTTCTAAATTGGGAGAGATGGATAAAGAGGGTAATAAAAGACAATAGAAAAAAAAGAAATAAAATATTACAGGAAATATTAAATGAGAATAAAAATATGTGAACAAATATAACAAAGAGAATAAGGACAATTTTTCCTCCAAATTAGCATAAATATTTAACAATACATGTGATAACTGCAATACTAATAGAGAGCAATGCTATTAAAATAACTTGAGAAAACTCAGAAAAGAATGATCGGTGGCTAGAGCAGAAATGACAGGGCTCCAGGAAAGTGCAGTGGAACTTGTACAAGTGAGCAAGCGGAAGAGTTGTTGAAGACTTCAGAGATTCTGGGGCAAAAATCCTCAGTTCTCATCTTCAGAGAGTGTGGTTTGAGAAAATGATTCAGGTTTGTGTAGGGATAAGTGTGGTTCTGAGCATAATTCACATTTGATTGGGGGTAGTTCAAAAAAATTCTTTAAGAGTGGGGGTGGGAAAAAAAAATCCACGTTTGGGGGGAAAAAGGAAAGGTAATGGAAAAAAAAAGGTAAAGGAAAGTAGAAAGGTAATAAAGTAAAAAAGGTAAAGTAAGGGAAGGGGAAGGAACCAAATTTGGTCTGATAAAATTTCGCTTTAAGGGGAAATAGTTTGAAAGGGGGATTTAATAAAGTGATTCAGGATGGAAAAGGGGGGTGATAAAAAAAAAATATCCATTTTTTTAAAAAGGTTTAAACCTACTCGCAAATCAGTCCTTTTTTTAAAAAACTCCATTCCCTACATCTACCTGTTTTTAAAACTGATACTCTCCTCGGGGCTCGTTTATTATATATATATATATATATATATATATATATATATATATATATATATATATATATATATATATTTTAATATTTAAAATTGTTTTAGAGGGGCCCCCGGGGATCGCATGCATGTGTGGTATATGGGGTGTGGGCATACGTGTTGTTATGGCGCTCCGGCGGGCCCTACCTTATCACACACCCCCCAAATTCCTCCCCCTCCCCACTCCCACCTGGACGGGGGCCCCTATGCTCAACCACCACCATGAACCACATTCGGTATGTGTCATGTGCCATTTTCCCTACGGTTTTCCACACAGTTTGGGTATGGCAGATGATGCAGCCAGCCAGCCACAAAGCCGGGGGAAAATGCCCCCCCAATAAAAAAAGAGGCACATGTCAGGTGTGTGGAGAGTTTCGGCACCAACAGAGATGGCCTTATTCTGCACACAATGGGGGGCCCCAGGATCACAACCCCCGGGAAGGAAAGAAACCCCCACAGCCCCCCGGGAATGTCAATCCCAATAACCCTTTTCAAAAACCTTCTGCTGGATTAAAACCACCCAGATTCCCCCAAAATTTCCCAAAGCAGCTCCCCTTAAAAAAGCGGGGAAAATTCACCCCCCTTTTAAGCAGGTGAATGGAGGCTCCCCTTTGAACCCCGGGGGCAAAAAGCAGGCGCAACCTGCTCCTGTTTAATGTTTGTCTTGATTCCCCAACGGGGCAAACTGCTAACCCCTTCAGTCATCAAGGCGGTGCGCAACTCCCCAAAAACAGATAATTTTTCCCTCTCCCCCACCATCGCAGGAACGGGGGAGCCCAAAAAAAAAATTCCCCATGAAAAGAAAAAATTTTGGGGGAAAGGTTAAAAAAAATCAAAAAGGGAACACAGGGGGAGCAATCAGAATAATTAAAGTGACGACACTGGCCCCAAAGATGAGCCAAAATAAACCAAGAACAACACCCAACAAGGGACACCAAAATATCAACAACCCCTGGGAGACCCCATCACTGAAAAAAAAATTTTTTCCCATTTCCCAAAGTGTATGGGGATAGTTTTTTTTCCCGAGGATTCGGGGTTCAGGGGAATTCGCCCACAACACCTAAAAGAGAGGGAAATCCAGACTAAACCCAAAAAAATTTTCCCCTCACCAATTAACAATTTTTGTCAACAACTCCCGGGTGGGCAAATCCCAGAAAAAATTTAAAACCCTTTTTTTTTTGGGCCTCATTATGCGTTTTGAAAAAAAAGGGAAAGGGGGGAATCAGCCCCTTTTTTTTTTTGGTAAACCCTTCGCCCCCCCTAATTTCCAAAGCAAGGAAGAAACATTCGCCAGAAGCTGCCAGTTTCCCCCAGCCACCCAACTGGGTTTTGGGGGTTTTCCCCCCAAGGCAGGGGCCCCGGTCATGCGGGGGTACTCAGGGACCATCAGAAGAAAAGGCCAGAAAACTTGATTTTAAAACCCCCTTTTTAAAAGGGAAGAAAAGGGGGTTTTACCCGGGGGGGACTTTCCCCCCGTCTTTTCCCCATTTCAGCTGGCTACAGAAAACCCTCGACTTTTTTTTTTGGGGAAAAGAAACCCTCACTGGGGGTTTTCAGGGGTGACCCCTGCCCATTTCCCCCTTTTTTTCAGAAAAAAAACAATTTCCCAAACCTATGGGGCCCCCAAAACATTTTACCTGGATGATGGCACTTGGCGGGAGGGGGGAGTCCTTGTTAGAGGACCAAAACGGGTGAAAAAAGGGAAACCCTTTTGGGGACTCATCCTCCCCCCAAAAGGGTTAAATTATCAAAACCCAAATCGGGAAATAATAATGCGGTGCAAACAATCCTCCCAAAGTCACTACTCCCCTCCATCCAACAGCCCTCCTGGGAGCCCCGTTGGGTCCCCCCATCGACACTGTCCTCAAAGGGCAAAGTGAATGACCTAAAAAAAATGGAGGAGAGAAAAAGGTTTGATGCCCATGATGCCCTGTTTTCCTACAAGGTGTCTTACTACCCCAAAACTCCCTTTTTTCCCCGAGGGGCGCACCCTCTTTTTAAAAACCCCCAAAATTTAATTTGACGCACACCTGAATCAACCTTCAAAGGAATAACTTCACTAAGGATCAGCAATGGGAGAGGCAACCCTAGGGGACTGGGAGGGTTTGGGGGGGAAGGCGGGGACCGCATTTCTGTCATCTTTTTTTGGTTTCCCCGGGGAAGGGAAAAAGGTTTTCCTGAAGTTTTAGGGTGGGGGGACCCCAAAAATTTAGAAGGCAGTGCAGTGGGGCATCCCCGGCAGACTTGTAGACCAGTCCTCCCAAAAACACAAACAGTCCCCCTGGGACAAAAACCCACTGGAAAAAAAATTTAACACAATGCTCCCAAAGCTTCAGGAAAGGACAAAGCTCGTCCCTAGCGGTGAAGGCACCCCCCCAGGAGATTTTCCCCTTTTGCTGTTCCCAACCTCTCTGGGGACTGACCACCCACAGGATTGGGTTGGTTTTCCGCCAGCCGCCCCATACTCACCGAACATGGGGTATTTTGGGGGGGGGGGAGGCGACCCCGGGCTTTATGGCTGGGGTCCCCATCAGAAGGGAAAAGGGAGACATGAGGGGGTCAATGACATCATAAAAAAAGCCCCCCAATTGCCCAGCTCAACGGAACCCCGGCAGAGGTCTGATGGGGAAAAAAAAACGTCCGATGGGGGCCCCCCATGCTACCCTAAAAGGGGGGGGAAGCATATTTTTGGGAAAACCCGGGTGCCACATTGGCAGACACCCTGCCCACCCTTTGCCGAAGGGGTGGAGCTGGCCCCAGGGGGACCAGAAGACCCCCAAAATGAAGACCTTCCATCTTGCTATAACTTTCCCAAAGGTCGGAGACCCATGGAGCATCAAATGTGCTCTAAAGTTTCTCCAAGGAGCTGGGGGGAAAACTCATCATAGAAACCAAGGACCACAGGGCGACCCTCTTTCGAGACCAGTGTTATAGAGGGGGAAAAGCCTGCAGTATTCTGGGCACCGGCCCATGCCGGGAGTTGGGCGAAGATTTGACATTAGCCTGAGTTGTTTTCATGTTGTTTTACTCCCATTGTATTTTGTATTTTGTCTTGAAAAAAAGTTTGTATAAAAAAAAAAATGGGGGGGTAGGGGAAGGGAAATTCAAATGGCTTCAGAAAGAAACTAAATATTCTTCCTTGAAATCTTTTTTTCCACTTCTCCCGGGAAAAGGGTCCCAATTTACACCAGAGGTGGACCCCCTCCAAAAAAAATATATATATATTATTAAATATATATATATATAATAAATATAATTTAAAAAATTAGTCGGGGGAGAGTATCAAAAATGATATATTTTATGGGTATTATTGATTTCTTTTAGTAGGAAAGCTGCTGTCACCCACCCCTTTTATAATAATGATTTTCCCCATGTTCCAAAATTGGGTTCTTCAGCTTCGCTAACCCCAAAAGCCCCTCCCAGACAAGTAATAAACAGAAAAATATTTGGTCTTAAAAGAATATTTTTGAATCTATATAAAAAATTTTTTTATTGAATAAAAAAAATTAATAGATTTTAAAACATCTTTGGATATTTATTTCTTTTAGTAAAAAAGGGATGTAAATTTTTATCTTCCCTCTAAATTTTTTTTAAAAAGATATTTTTTGGGGAAACTGAACAATATGTGAAAAGAAATAAAGTAAGGAAAACCCTTTTTAAAATTTATTTTTTTTTAACGTTTCATATTACCCCCCACACAGGGAAAAAAATAAAAATTAAATTATACCCGATTGTGATTTTCTTGTTGACAAAAAGGCAAAAAAATATCCAATGAACTCTGTGTCTATATGGCCCATTGTTTTCCCATTTGCTTTCAACGGATGAATATGGAGTGCATAAAAATTAAGCCTCTCCGTTTAAATTTTTTTTATCAGATTATTAATAAGTGATAACGTATACCAAATTCAATAAATTGACCCTTTTGGCTCATTTTGGTGATACACTCTGGGTTTGGCCCGGGCTCTGGTGTAAATCCTTTTGGTGTGGGGATCTCGGGTTATTCCAGGGGGTTATTCCATTGGTGCCCAAGATCTCGGGCCTTTTCTTGGGGTTCAGTAAGGATTTTTCTTTTACAATGGGGACGTGCAACCCCGCCAAAAAAAACCCTCAACCGATAAGTTCCCTTTTTTAAAATGTTATTTTCACAGCACCCCCGACAGAGTTACAGAAAATATCCGTTTTTGGGCTCTTAAGATGGTGTGATACCTCTGGGTAAATTCATTGTCCTCGGGGCAACAACGATTTTCCCCTGATGTCGTGACAAACTCTGGGCAGAATTTACAGAATCCCGCTTACCTTGACCTTTCCCTACTTTATGCACTCTGGGCGGGAGTTGGGGGGACCTTAACCCCTCTTCCTGAAAATGTGTCCCTCAGCTAAAAGGCCCCAGCCCTCGGCTCTTGCCTCAGTATCAAGGCCACCCCTCGGCTCTTGCCTCTCAGTTTTTACCACAGGATCATCTCAGCTACATCATAAATTTCAAACTTTTTTGCTAAATGGCATTTCCCAAAGTGTGAGGAAGAAACGAGGACATATACAGAAAAGGGAAAGGGGGAAAACCCGTACCCCTCTGTTTTTTTGGTTTTGCACTGAGTTACCGCAGACCGCCGGCAATGATGCCACCCTCCCGGGCCCCCAGCCCCCTGCGGGGGAAAAGGGGAAAGGAAATTTTGGGGTTTTTTAAAGAGCCCCCTGGTCCAAAGGGGCATTCTGCACCCGGTGATGGGAACGACAGACGCGCTGTAATTGGTCTCGCATTCGGTCATTTTCCCCTTTATTTTTAACATGTTTGCCGAGGTTGTCAGCATTCGTGAAGAATAAAAGTCACAACCCACAACTAAATCATGAATTGGAAATTAAATTTAACGACTTTTTCGGTCTATCCAAATCAACCCCTTTTGATAATGGCCCAACATGGACCGATATGTCGTCTAGTTCTATCTCTAGTTCATATATTTAAAAATTTCCCAACCCTTTTAATGTATATTATTCTGCTAGAGACCATGTTGCACCCCATACTTTGTTTACCTCGGACAAAACCCGGGAACAAAGCAAGCGGATTTTCATTCTTTTTCCCAAAACGTCGGAGCTCCCAAAGGAGACTTGAAATCCAATAGCCGAAAAATTTTTTCAAGGCTGGGCGTATTCGGCTAGGGGGAAAGCCCGAATGTTTACGGAAATTTTAGTAAGAACTTTCAGATTAAAATTGTTCCTTCCGTAGGATTAAGTCAAGATAACTTGTTCCCTACAGCCTCGCCCTGGAAGCCCCGTTTTGGGTCCCTTGAGGATTTTTGTTTTAAGAACACCCCTTTCCCCTTTTCCCAGGAACTGCATGGCCTCTACTGGATCTGCGATATCCATGAATATTGAAAACCCCCAACGTTTCTCTGAAGACGAAAAAGTTAAATATATGTATTTTTTTATTAACATGTGGGTAATATTCCCCTCGATACAAAAATAGAAGGTAATGCTAGGCTTACTACTTTTTACTAAAAGAGGCAATAATGTCCTTGCTAGTCTCCTGGGAGGTAATTTTTTCCCTCAAAAGGTTTTCAGCTCCATCGGTTACTCATGTAACAAGATGAGTGGAATTGTTAGGGTCTTGAATATTTTATCTCATTTGCTCTTTTTACCACTTTCTCTTGGTTCAAATTCTGCCAGAGAATTTGGGGCTTCTTGTCTAAAGGTTTCTGGGCTTAAAATAATCCATGAGTGTGTTTTTTCCCCCGCCCAAAATGTATAGCGGGAATGAAGGAGAAAAGGGGGGGCGAAAAATGAAACTAAACGAAGGATTAAAAGGGGACAGAATAAAGAAAGAATGAGGGGAAAAAAGCAGAAGAGAACAACATCATGGGGGCTTCCCTCTAACCCCGGCCAAGTTTTCCTATCAATAACATTCCTCGTAAAATTTGCCTTGTATAAAGTTGCAAATTTTTTCAGGCATCCCTAAGTAAGCTCAACTCTAAGTTGTTCAAAACCCAAAAAAAGTGTAATCCCGTATCGTTGGATGTTGATGAAACCCATTAAACTAATTACCCGGACAAGTTTCATGTCCATACATTCTCTCATATATTTGAAGACTCCCTGACAGTCAAATATAAATCATATTTGGCCCCTAATAGAACGTTAAGTGGGAGTCTTTTTTTCCCGTAAATTTCTTGATAAATGTGGTGTTCAACTCGGGGGACAGACAAATGGGTTCCTCGGCGCTCACAGGGGGTGATTTTTGCAGTTGGTTAAAGATGGATGCAGGGGGGGGGGCCTCCTGGGGGGGGTTGGTCCCCTTTTCTTTTAAGTTTGGTTAGCAGTGGCCCACCTTTCATCCCATGTGCCATTGTTGCAATGAGCTCATCACACTCTCATAATCAAGGGGGTCCTTTTTGCCTCCCTCTTTCCCCCAGTTCGACTCCCATTTTCCCTATATAGCTGCAGCTGTTCCCTTTTCTCTCTCCCCTCTCTCTCTCTCTCTCTCTCTCTCTCTCTCTCCCTCTCTCTCTCTCTCTCTCTCTCTCTCTCTCCCCAAACCCAAAAAAAACCCGGCTGTAAATACTTTTTATTGACTCAAAAAAATTTTATTTTTTGAAACTTCTGACGCCTTCAAACGGGAATTCAGATTGGAACAGCAGTTTTACGTCCGGGCTAATTTTGATCTTCAACGCTATTAGAAGACTGTAAAGTAGAAATGGAACTTACAATACCTGCAACTAAACGTCGTAAGTCTTTTGGCTGAAGAAATTTTTATCCCACTGTTACGTAGATGATCTAAAAATTTAAAGGCCCCACTTTGAATGGCCCAAAACACACGTAGTTTATATATTGTGTTTCTTCAATCTCTTTAAAAATTTTTTTTACACCCCCGTATTCTGATGACACCGGAAAAAGATCCTGCCTTGCGTATGTTTAAAAACTGCTTTTCCAGCATCTCTCCCCCAGCCCTGCATTTCACCAACCTGGTCCACCCCACATCTGCATTTACCAACACCCATCACCACACTTGTCTAACCCCAACACCTGCATCAAATATCTCAAACACCAGCATCCATCACCAACACTCGTCCCCCAAAACCCCTGCATCCCCAAACCTCTTAAACCAACACCTGCATATCAACCTCGTCAAAACCCCAAACATCTGCATCCCCAACATTTTCCCCCAAACCCTGAATCACCAACCTCGTCTCCCACCAGCACCTGCGTCACCAACACCTGCATCTCACTCCCCTAAAAACACTCCAAATGAGTAATGTTGGTCCAAATTTTGGGAAGGGCGATCTCATCTCAGATATTGTCGGGAAAGTGGGAGGGGGGAGGGGAAAAAAAGGGGGGGGAAGGGGGGGGAAAGGGGAGGGGATTGGGGGAAAGGGGAGGAGGAGGGCTTTTAGTCGATTAGTTTTTAAATAAATTTTCCGCATTCAAAAAGAATTAAAAAAAAAAATGTTTAAAAAGAGAAAGGGGAGAAAAAGAGGAAGAAAGAGAGAGAGGAAGAAAAAAGGGCGACAGACAGACAGACAGACAGACAAAAACAGACATACATTCTCCCATAAATAGGTAACAGCGTTGAATCTCAACTTCACCACACAAAGAAGTGTTGACTATGAAAACAACTGTCCTTCTTGAACGAATGTAATGAGGAATTCACCAGAAACAAATCTTTTTTTTAATTACTTCGCCCCTGGTGACTACACTTTTAATTACCCCTTGGCGTAATAAATTATCATTTTTTTAAAATGAATGAAAAAATTTTTTTATTTTGATCATACATATTTTTTTTAATCTTCCTGTTCTCAAGTGACTATTTTACTGAAGCTTCGTTTATTACTGCATTTTCAAACCTGACGGACATAGTTAAAACCCGACAGATATGATGTCTGACTTGATAAATTGATGTCATAACGTAGAATCGATATCGTAAACTGACCAAATATGACCTGGTAAATATGACGCCATAACCCGTTAATGTCATAACCCGAGCGACGCTATATAACGCGAATAATGTATAACGAAAATGTGATGTAACCCTGCAGATGCAGGTAATATGCAGTTTAAAACCGTGTTATTGCCCAAGTACCATCGCCCAAAGTGTCGCTTGTACTCAAAAAAATAACACGCGATTAATTTTTCCCCATTTTGTATGCTGCCCAACCCGGGCCCAAAGTGTAAAAAAAAGTATTTCGGGTGGACTTTGCTCGGCTTTCGTTGATTTCCGACTATTAAGCCAGTTTTCCCCGGTGTTATAAGGTGCCCGTGAGGCTCACTGGTTGAAAGCTAGGTGTTGTTTCATTCTATGAATATTCTGAGCACAATGCGTCGGTAATTTTCCCGTTTGGGTTTTAGTTCGACCGGACGGTGAATAATATTCATGGGTGCAAAAAAACTTTGGGTTAAATTGTTGCCCCTTTCTTAAGGTAATGTGAGAGGATAGGACGGATATGGACAACCTCTGAAAGGAACGGGTTAAGAGCACAGGTAGGGCTGAAAACTCGGATGAGCAGCGGGAAATTAGAAAAAAAAATGTATTCAGCGTCGTAGTAATAAAAATGTGAAATGAGTCGGTAAGTGTCGTGGGACAAAAAACAACAGGCGGAAGCGTATACAATTACAGTGAAGCCCCAAAGGGGCTTTTAAAACTTTCATAAAAACGCGAGACAGACCAGACAGACGCAAGCAGACACAGGGACCAAACAGACACAGAAGACACAGACAGACCAAACAGCACAGAGATAGACAGACAGACAGACAGACAGACAGAAAAAAAACACACACACACACACACACACACACACCCAAAAGGGCCCCGGGTTCCCAAATTTCCCCGGGGGGGCCGAAACATTTGAAAAATGTTTCTTAAAAACACACACACACACCCCCTTAAAAAAGGCCCAATGTCTTTGACATTCCTGGACAAAATGGGAACTAAACACATACTTTTGCTACAAACAAGCAAAAAGGACTTCTAATTGCAGAAGAGCGAGAAAAATAAACCATGATCCGGCATACAGAATACTCTGAGTAAATATAGTAGTAAGACCATGTTGCCATGAAGAGACGGAGACACAACCTGCATACAACGAATGACAAAAAATCAGGTTTTCAGATTGGTGACTGACACAAGGGCAAAACTCGATTCTAAAAAGGTACTTGGGGAAAGATAATCAGCCTCGCGGCTGGTCGAAGAGCTGGTGTTGGAAGCAAAATCTTTAATTGCAGCGGTTAAAAAACTCCTTTCCCCCTTTATCTCGAAAATCTTTTCTCTCCTCAAATCACCATTCCATTCTCAGCTATTCTAGTGGCTGCCCAGTCAGAGCAAAGAAAATTGCGAGTGGAGCAAGCAGTGTTATCCATCATCACAGTAATCCCGGCATACATAAGAAAAGGAACACTGCAGTAGGCCTGTTGGCCCATTTTGGGAAGTGGAAAAATAAACCAAGCAGTATAATGTGATCCTTTTTGAAACTTTCGCCCACGCAGTGGGCATCGAAGTCAAAACGTTATCTGCAAGGGTGTTTTTTTTTCCCCATTTTCAATTTATACCATTTATTTCCATACTTGGCAGGCCCTTTTACAATCCCCCAAAAACGAGCTTTCCCCAAACCCCTTTTCATGCTACCTAACAATATTTTGACAAATCTTTTACATGTACAACCCCTCTTATTATTCTCTGCAGTTCTTAACAGTCGACCAGTTAGCCTCAGGACTCCACCCTGTCTGTCATGTAGTCTCAGCGCTTTTCAACTTCCTGAAATCTTTTTTTTGTGTCATCCGGCTTTCCCAGCCTCGACAGATACCCTCCTTTAGAACACTAAATGAAATTTTTTGCCCAATGTCATAGAGTGCTTTGCTGATACTAGGGTTTGGGAAAAAGTCTATATATCATTGGTTGAAGAGCAAGAACTTTGTCTGACTACCGAAATACAGTTGTAGGGAAGAAGTTTTTTGATCAGGTTTGAGAAAAAGGGCAAGGGTAAAAAAAAGGGGGTTGCTTCATCAGTTACCGGTTGGGGTTGCGGGGATGGGGTCTGGAGTCAATCTGTCTTTTGATTTTAAATGATCTGATGAACTGGGGAAATTTAAAAAAGTTGTCTGTTATGTAGTCTAGCATTTATAGCCACTCCAGCAAAAACGTAGTGTCAACCACCCAGCCTTTTTCAGCAGGTCAACTAGTGTCCCCCCTTCCAGGAACTATCAGCAGGTCAAGCAATGCCAACACCCAGCAGCTATAAGCAGGTCAAGTAGTTAAACCCCTTCTAGCAACTATCAGCAAGTCAAGTGTTCCCCTTCCTGCAATTTTCCCAGCAAGTCTAGCGTGTCGTCCCCCCAGTCAAAGCCATGTCAACCTTTCCCAGCCATTTCAGAAGATCAAGCGTGTCGACCCTTCCAGCCTTTCTGCGGTCGTAGTATCAACCCTTCGGTAATATCGCTGGTCAAGTGGAAAAGGCTCCAGTAACCCCAAACGAATCCATGTGGTGTCTACCATCCCGGCATCCCCAACAATTGTCCATTTAACCGAGTTCCCCCTCGTCCTTGGGGATCAGGCAGACTCCTCCCACGGTGGAAAAGTCAAACTGATGATCTTGGGGCTCATGTTTCCCCTTTTCCCAAAAGCCAGCCTCAGCAGCGCGACTGCAGGAGCCACCCGGGGGAAAACCGCTCTTGCCAGTAAAATCAACAACTTTCCCATACTCTCCATTACTTAGCGATGCTCCCGCTCACCCCGTTTCACAGGAAATTGGTGGTGTGGTTTTATTAACTGTCATATTTCTGCTATTGTATCGACATGGGGGGTTCTAACCAGTGAGGAAGGGGAGGTGTTCTTGAACCAAGTAATTGAACCTACCTATCTTCCCCTTTGGGTTTGAACTCAATGCCTCCCCTTCCTCAGGCGCTTATGACCCTACGGGTGCACTGAATGCACTCGAATCATTTCCATACATTCAAACTCATTCAAAAAAACATGAACACAAATCATACATACGAATATATTCTTAATTTTCATCATGTAGCCTGTGAAGGGCTCACAACCAAAGACCCGGTTCGTTTCCCAAGCTGGGTGGACGGCCGGTCTCTAACCTGCTACTCATATTCACCTGCCACAAATAGATCCCGAAGGAGAAAAAAAAGTCATATTACCTTGTATAGAAATTTATATCAATTTTGTCCAAAAAGTTAACTTTTGAGCCCATCGAAAGAACTTCGAAAATAAAACATTCTCTTCTGGCTTATCCCGGTTAACATTTATCCTCTTCTAATAACACTGAAATGTCATCAATTAAACAGTTGAAAATCATAGGTTGACTGCAAGTCATCTGCAGGCACAGTCGCTATGTAAGCTTACATTTTAAGCATTGTGTGCTTATAGAAAAATGATCTATATCATTTGACTGGGTTTCAGTCATCCTCAGGGAAATGAGGTCAGTTTTTTTACTTCAGTCTTCTTTAAAAGGGAAAAAAAATTAGTATTTAGCATCGCTCATATTATGTTATTCATATGCATTCGTAAGTTACAAAAAACATTATTTTTTTTACATACTCAATGTTTTCTTTATTTTTTAAAAGCAAATTATTGTGTAGTAGAAATAATACACATTATGTTATTTTAAATGGTTCTTAAATTTACTCTGGGAAAAAAAAATGGGTTTATCGAAGGCTGCCTTGACGTTGTGGAACAATGGCTGAGGCTGACAGTTGGTGAAAAAAGAAGAACACAAATTCAGTGGGGTCCTTTTTTTCACAACCTACACCCAGTATTAGGTTTATAAAGTTTCTAATAAGTACTTTATAAATATTTATGAACAAATGGGTAACTCTCTGTATTTTTTTTTGATTGTTTCTGTTTTTCCGGGGTTTTAAGGGTTTCAGAGGATGATCAGGTGGAGTATCAACACTAGTAAGAATGAAAACATTGCAGAACAACTTTTTTGAAACAAAACTGCCCTTAGAGTAGATATTTCTCAAGACAAACTTTATAAACATCTTCTCTGACCGAAACGACCTCCTAATGAAAAATTGTTTTGCATTTCGAATTAAACCTGTTTACCACCAATGAAGAATCTTAATCCCTAAACTAAGGCTTTTAAATATACTCCCCGTTTTTATCACCGAAGGGGTTCACCCCCTGTGTACAAATATCCGTGGGGTTGTTTCCCCCCGCTGGTTATGGGGGCTACTCACAGCTTTAAAATTGTGGTACCACAGAAAACACAGGAAAGTAAAGTTTGGTGCTTATTGAATATAAGTATAAGTTTAGAGTTCTTTGTCCTACATGCTCTCAGGTGGAAAACAGCGTCCCAAAAGTTAATCTTTTACTTCCCTTGTCGACAGGACACGTATAGTACTTCTTTAGAATGACCTTTTTTTTTGCTAAATCTAAGTCTCCCGTTTCTTGCAACATAGTGGTTTTGGGGGAAAAGAAACTTAAGCTCGTTCGGCTGTTTTCGAAT
>WNWK01030386.1:0-23553 GCA_009830355.1 Cherax destructor
TATATAATTTTTTCAAATTAAAATGATAAAATCAAAAAAACTTTTATAATTTTAATTTTAATTATTAATATTTTTAAAAATCCCATTAAAAAGTAAAAAAATTTTTATGAATTTTTAATTTTCAAAAATAATATTAAAACAAAAATTTGAAATTAATTTGATTTAATTGCAAATAGTTTTTGCAAAATTAATTTTATAAAATTAATTTTAATTAAAAATCTAAATAAATTTTAAGAATTAAAAAAAAAAAAAAAAAAAAAAAAAAAAAAAAAAAAAAAAAAAAAAAAAAAAAAAAAAAAAAAAAAAAAAAAAAAAAAAAAAAAAAAAAAAAAAAAAAAAAAAAAAAAAAAAAAAAAAAAAAAAAAAAAAAAAAAAAAAAAAAAAAAAAAAAAAAAAAAAAAAAAAAAAAAAAAAAAAAAAAAAAAAAAAAAAAAAAAAAAAAAAAAAAAAAAAAAAAAAAAAAAAAAAAAAAAAAAAAAAAAAAAAAAAAAAAAAAAAAAAAAAAAAAAAAAAAAAAAAAAAAAAAAAAAAAAAAAAAAAAAAAAAAAAAAAAAAAAAAAAAAAAAAAAAAAAAAAAAAAAAAAAAAAAAAAAAAAAAAAAAAAAAAAAAAAAAAAAAAAAAAAAAAAAAAAAAAAAAAAAAAAAAAAAAAAAAAAAAAAAAAAAAAAAAAAAAAAAAAGAAAATGCTTAATCGTCAAAAATGCAATAAAATAAGTTTTATAGCATTTTTAATATTTATAATTATTTACATATTTTTAAAAATCCATTAAAAATCTATAAAAATCAATATTATTTAGAATATTTCATATTATTTTCAAAATACATGAAACATTAAAAGCTCAGAAAAATGGCTAAAATCGTATTTTATTGCATATTTCGATTTTAGAGGGTTTGAGTCTTTTCTGGCAAAACTCATTTTTAGCTAAAATACTTAGATTTTCACACTTTTAAATAAATTTCTACTGAATTGAAATTTATGGAAAAGTAAGCAAAATTTTATGATTTTCTTTAGGAAGCTTACTATAGGTTATTTTATCTAAAAAATAGTTTTTCAGAAAATCCTTGAAAATGCCTTAATCGTCAAAAATGCAATAAAATAACGTTTTATAGCATTTTGAATATTTATAAATTATTTACATATTTTTAAAACATTAAAAATCTATAAAATCAATTTTTTAGAATATTTCATATTATTTTCGAAAAATACATGAAACATTAAAAGCTAGAAAATGTGCTAAAATGTATTTTATTCATTTTGACGTTTAACGTTTGAGTGTTTTCTGAAAACTCATTTTTAGCTAAAATACTTAGATTTTCACACTTTAAATAAATTTCTCATTGAAATTTATGGGAAATAAGCAAAATTTTATGATTTTCTTTAGGAAGTTACTTATGTTATTTTATCTAAAAAAAAAGTTTTCAGAAAATCTGAAAATGCCTTAATCGTCAAAAATGCAATAAAATCAAGTTTTAAGCATTTAATATTTATAATTATTTACATATTTTAAAAATCCATTAAAAATCTATAAAAATCAATATTATTTAGAATATTTCATATTATTTCAAATACATGAAACATTAAAAGCTCAGAAAAATGGGCTAAATCGATTTTATTGCATATTTCGATTTTAGAGTTTGGTCTTTTCTGCAAACTCATTTTTACTAAAATACTAGATTTTCAACTTTTAAATAGAATTTCTGCAATTGAAATTTATGGAAAAGTAAGAAATTTAATGATTTTCTTTAGGAACTTACTATAGGTTATTTTATCTAAAAAAATTTTCAGAAAATCTGAAAATGCTATCTCAAAAAATGCATAATCGTCAAAAAATGCAATAAAATAAGTTTTATAGGATTTTTGAATATTTATTAATTATTTACATATTTTTAAAAAATCCCATTAAAAATCTTTTAAAAATCAATATTTTTAAGAATATTTCATATTATTTTCAAAATACATGAAACATTAAAAGCTCAGAAAAATGTGCTAAAATGTATTTTATTGCATATTTCGACGTTTTAGAGCGTTTGAGTGCTTTTCTGGCAAAACTCATTTTTCAGCTAAAATACTTAGATTTTCACACTTTTAAATAGAATTTCTACTGCAATTGAAATTTATGGGAAAAGTAAGCAAAATTTTATGATTTTCTTTTAGGAAGCTTACTCATAGGTATATTTTATCTAAAAAATAGTTTTTCAGAAAATCCTTGAAAATGCCTTGAATCGTCAAAAAATGCAATAAAATAACGTTTTATAGCATTTTTGAATATTTATAAATTATTTACATATTTTTAAAAATCCCATTAAAAATCTATAAAAATCAATATTTTTATAGAATATTTCATATTTTCGAAAAATACATGAAACATTAAAAAACTCAGAAAAATGTGCTAAAATCGTATTTTATTGCATATTTCGACGTTTTAGAGCGTTTTGGTGCTTTTCTGGCAAAACTCATTTTTCAGCTAAAATACTTAGATTTTCACACTTTTAAATAGAATTTCTACTGCAATTGAAATTTATGGGAAAAGTAAGCAAAATTTTATGATTTTCTTTTAGGAAGCTTACTCATAGGTATATTTTATCTAAAAAAATTGTTTTTCAGAAAATCCATGAAAATGCCTTAATCGTCAAAAATGCAATAAAATCAAGTTTTATAGCATTTTGAATATTTATTAATTATTTTTAAAAATCCCATTAAAAATCTTTAAAAATCAATATTTTTGTAGAATATTTCATATTATTTTCCAAAAATACATGAAACATTAAAAGCTCAGAAAAATGTGCTAAAATCGTATTTTATTGCATTTTCGACGATTTAGAGCGGTTTGAGTGCTTTTCTGAAAACTCATTTTTAGCTAAAATACTTAGATTTTCACACTTTTAAATAGAATTTCTACTGCAATTGAAATTTATGGGAAAAGTAGCAAAATTTTATGATTTTCTTTAGGAAGCTTACTCCTATGTGTATTTTATCTAAAAAATGTTTTTCAGAAAATCCTTGAAAATGCCTTGAATCGTCAAAAATGCAATAAAATAACGTTTTATAGCATTTTTAATATTTATAAATTATTTACATATTTTTAAAAATCCCATTAAAATACTATAAAAATCAATATTATTTAGAATATTTCATATTATTTTCAAAAATACATGAAACATTAAAAGCTCAGAAAAATGTGCTAAAATGTATTTTATTGCATTTTCGACGTTTAGAGCGTTTGAGTATTTCGCAACTCATTTTGCTAAAATTGATTTCACACTTTTAAATAGAATTTCTACTGAATTGAAATTTATAGGAAAAGTATGCAAAATTTAATGATTTTCTTTTAGGAAGCTTATCATAGGTGTATTTTATCTAAAAAATGTTTTTCAGAAAATCCTGAAAATGCCTTAATCTTCAAAAATGCAATAAAATAAAGTTTTATAGCATTTTTGAATATTTATAATTATTTACATTTTTTAAAAATCCCATTAAAAATCTATAAAAATCAATATTATTTAGAATATTTCATATTATTTTCCAAAAATACATGAACATTAAAAGCTCAGAAAAATGTGCTAAAATCGTATTTTATTGCATATTTCGACGTTTAGAGCGTTTGAGTGCTTTTCTGGCAAAACTCATTTTTAGCTAAAATACTTAGATTTTCACACTTTTAAAAATACATGAAACATTAAAAGCTCAAAAAATGTGCTAAAATGTATTTTATTGCATATTTCGACGATTTAGAGCGGTTTGAGTGCTTTTCTGGAAAACTTTTTTTTTTTTTTTTTTTTTTTTTTTTTTTTTTTTTTTTTTTTTTTTTTTTTTTTTTTTTTTTTTTTTTTTTTTTTTTTTTTTTTTTTTTTTTTTTTTTTTTTTTTTTTTTTTTTTTTTTTTTTTTTTTTTTTTTTTTTTTTTTTTTTTTTTTTTTTTTTTTTTTTTTTTTTTTTTTTTTTTTTTTTTTTTTTTTTTTTTTTTTTTATATTATTTTCGAAAAATACATGAAACATTAAAGCTCAGAAAAATTTGCTAAAATCGTATTTTATTGCATATTTCGACGTTTTAGAGCGGTTTGAGTGCTTTTCTGGCAAAACTCATTTTTAGCTAAAATACTTTGATTTTCACACTTTTAATAGAATTTCTACTGAAATTGAAATTTATGGGAAAAGTAAGCAAATTTATGATTTTCTTTTAGGAAGCTTACTCATAGGTATATTTTATCTAAAAATAGTTTTCAGAAAATCCGAAGCTTGAATCGTCAAAAATGCAATAAAATAACGTTTTATAGCATTTTAATATTTTTTTTTTTTTTAAAAATCTATAAAAATATATTAAGAATATTTCATATTATTTTCCAAAATACATGAAACATTAAAAGCAGAAAATGTGCTAAATCGTATTTATTGCATATTTCGACGTTTAGAGCGGTATGAGTACTTTTCTGCCAAAACTCATTTTTAGCTAAAATACTTGATTTTCACACTTTTAAATAGAATTTCTACTGAATTGAAATTATGGGAAAAGTAAGCAAAATTTATGATTTTCTTTTAGGAAGCTTACTCCTAGGTATATTTTATCTAAAAATAGTTTTTCAGAAAATCCTTTGAAAATGCCTTATCGTCAAAAATGCAATAAAATAAGTTTTATAGCATTTTTAATATTTATAATTATTTAATATTTTTAAAAATCCATTAAAAATCTTTAAAAATCAATATTATTTAGAATATTTTTTTTTTTTTTTTTTTTTTTTTTTTTTTTTTTTTTTTTTTTTTTTTTTTTTTTTTTTTTTTTTTTTTTTTTTTTTTTTTTTTTTTTTTTTTTTTTTTTTTTTTTTTTTTTTTTTTTTTTTTTTTTTTTTTTTTTTTTTTTTTTTTTTTTTTTTTTTTTTTTTTTTTTTTTTTTTTTTTTTTTTTTTTTTTTTTTTTTTTTTTTTTTTTTTTTTTTTTTTTTTTTTTTTTTTTTTTTTTTTTTTTTTTTTTTTTTTTTTTTATTATTTTCGAAAAATACATAAAACATTAAAAAGCTCAGAAAAATTTGCTAAAATCTTATTCTATTGCATATTTCAACGTTTTAGAGCGGTTTGAGTGCTTTTCTGCCAAAACTCATTTTTTAGCTAAAATACTTTGATTTTCACACTTTTAAATAGAATTTATACTGCAATTGAAATTTATGGGAAAAGTAAGCAATTATTTACATATTTTTAAAAAATTTCATTAAAAATCTATAAAAATTAATATTTTTATACATATTTCATATTATTTTCGACAAATACATGAAACATTAAAAAGCTCAGAAAAATTTGCTAAAATCGTATTCTATTGCATATTTCGACGTTTTAGAGCGGTTTGAGTGCTTTTCTAGCAAAACTCATTTTTTAGCTAAAATACTTTGATTTTCACACTTTTAAATAGAATTTCTACTGCAATTGAAATTTATGGGAAAAGTATGCAAAATTTAATGATTTTCTTTTAGGAAGATTACTCCTAAGTGTATTTTATCTAAAGAAATTTTTTTTCAGAAAATCCATGAAAATGCCTTATATCGTCAAAAAATGCAAAAAAATAAAGTTTTATACCATTTTTTAATATTTATTAATTATTTACATATTTTAAAAAAATCCCATTAAAAATCTATAAAAATCAATATATTTATAGAATATTTCATATTATTTTCGAAAAATACATGAAACATTAAAAAGCTCAGAAAAATTTGCTAAAATCGTATTTTATTGCATATTTCGACGTTTTAGAGCAGTTTGAGTGCTTTTCTGGCAAAACTCATTTTTTAGCTTAGATTTTCACACTTTTAAATAGAATTTCTACTGCAATTGAAATTTATGAGGAAAGTAAGCAAAATTTTATGATTTTCTTTTAGGAAGCTTACTTGTAGGTGTATTTTATCTAAAAAAATTGTTTTTCAGAAAATCCATGAAAATGCCTTAAATCGTAAAAAAATGCAATAAAATCAAGTTTTATAGCATTTTTGAATATTTATTAATTATTTACATATTTTTAAAAAATCCCATTAAAAATCTTTAAAAATCAATATTTTTATAGAATATTTCATATTATTTTCGAAAAATACATGAAACATTTAAAAGCTCAGAAAAATATGCTAAAATCGTATTTTATTGCATATTTCGACGTTTTAGAGCGGTATGAGTACTTTTCTGCCAAAACTCATTTTTTAGCTAAAATACTTAGATTTTCACACTTTTAAATAGAATTTCTACTGCAATTGAAATTTATGGGAAAAGTAAGCAAAATTTTATGATTTTCTTTTAGAAGCTTACTCATAGGTGTATTTTATCTAAAAAAGTTTTTTCAGAAAATCTGAAAATGCCTTTAATCGTCAAAATGCAATAAAATAAGTTTTATAGCATTTTTGAATATTTATAAATTTATTTACATATTTTTAAAAAATCCCATTAAAAAACTATAAAAATCAATATTAATTATAGAATATTTCATATTATTTTGCAAAAATACATGAAACATTAAAAAGCTCAAAAAATGTGCTAAAATCGTATTTTATTGCATATTTCGACGTTTTAGAGCGGTTTGGTCTTTTCTGGCAAAACTCATTTTTAGCTAAAATACTTAGATTTTCCACTTAAATAGAATTCTAATGTTATGAAAATAGCAAAATTAATTTTTAGAAGCCTCCTATGTGTATTTAATCTAAAAAATTTTTGATGAATGTAAAGTAAAACAATTAATTTTAATATTTTAAATTAATTATTTACATATTTTAAAAAATCCCATTAAACTATAAAAATAATTTTTATAAATATTTCATATTATTTTCGAAAATACATAAACATTAAAAAGCTCAGAAAAATTTGCTAAAATCGTATTCTATTGCATATTTCGACGTTTAAGAGCGGTTTGAGTGCTTTTTTGCAAAACTCATTTTTAGCTAAAATACTTTGATTTTCACACTTTTAAATAAATTTCTACTGCAATTGAAATTTATGGGAAAAGTATGCAAAATTTTAATATTTTCTTTTAGGAAGCTTACTCCTAGTGTATTTTATCTAAAAAAGTTTTCAGAAAATCCATGAAAATGCCTTAAATCGTCAAAAATGCAATAAAATCAATTTTATGCATTTAAATTTATAATATTTACTATTTTAAAATCATTAAAAATTTTAAATATTATTTTTTAAAAATTTCATAAATTTTAAAAATAATAAAATTAAAAATATTTCAAATTCGAATTATGAATTAGTTTAGAAAAGTTGAATCTTTTCAATCATTTTGAATTTAGATTTTAATTTTAAAATTCATTTACTAAAATATTTATGAAATTAAAAAATTTAATGAAATTTTTAGGAAATTACAAAATTATTTTTCTAAAAAGTTTTCAGAAAATCTTAATTCTAAAAATGTTTAAAAAAATTAATAATTCTATGCATTTTAAAATAATAATTTACAATTTTTAAAAATTCATTAAAATTATTAAAATAATTTTAAAATATCTATTAAATTATAAAAATAAATTATAAAATTCATAAATTTGAAAAAATAAATTATATTTCGAATTTAAAGTATTTATGCATTTTCGACTTTAGCTAAAAGTACTTTTCTGCCTAAATAATTTTACTAAAATTAGATTTTAATTAAAAAATTTTATGATTATTTTTTGGAAAGTTACAAATTTTATATTTTCTTTTAGAAGTTTTCAGAATTTTATCAAAATGTTTCAGAAAATTAAAATACTTATTTCAAATATAATAAAATTAAGTTTTAACATTTTTAAATTTAAAATTATTAAATATTTTTAAAAAATCCCATAATATTTAAAAATAATATTAATTAGAATATTTCAATTATTTTAATACATGAAACATTAAAAAGCTAGAAATGTGTTAAAATCATTTTTGCATATTTGATTTTAAGCTTTATGCTTTCTGGCAAAATCATTTTAGCTAAAAATTAGATTTTCCTTTTAAATAAATTTCTATGCAATTGAAATTTATAGAAAAGTAGCAAATTATGATTCTTTTAGAAGCTTACTAATAGTTATTTATCTAAAAAAATATTTTTAGAAATCTTGAAAATCCTTAATCTAAAAAATGCAATAAAATAACGTTTTATAGCATTTTTTAATATTTATAAATTATTTACATATTTTTAAAAAATCCATTAAAAATCTATAAAAATCAATATTAATTTAGAATATTTCATATTATTTTCAAAATACATGAAACATTAAAAAGCTCAGAAAAATGTGCTAAAATCGTATTTTATTGCATTTTCGACGTTTAGAGCGGTTTGAGTGCTTTTCTGGCAAAACTCATTTTAGCTAAAATACTTAGATTTTCACACTTTTAAATAAATTTCTACTGCAATTGAAATTTATGGGAAAAGTAAGCAAAATTTTATGATTTTCTTTAGGAAGCTTACTTATAGTGTATTTTATCTAAAAAATAGTTTTCAGAAAATCCTTGAAAATGCCTTAATCGTCAAAAATGCAATAAAATAAGTTTTATAGCATTTTTGAATATTTATTAATTATTTACATATTTTTAAAAATCCCATTAAAAATCTATAAAAATCAATATTATTAGAATATTTCATATTATTTTCAAAATACATGAAACATTAAAAAGCTCAGAAAAATTGCTAAAATCGTATTTTATTGCATATTTCGACGTTTTAGAGCGGTATGAGTACTTTCTGCCAAAACTCATTTTTAGCTAAAATACTTAGATTTTCACACTTTTAAATAGAATTTCTACTGCAATTGAAATTTATGGGAAAAGTAAGCAAAATTTAATGATTTTCTTTAGGAAGCTTACTATAGTGTATTTTATCTAAAAAAATGTTTTCAGAAAATCCATGAAAATCCTTAAATCGTCAAAAATGCAATAAAATTAAGTTTTATAGCATTTTTGAATATTTCATAATTATTTAACTATTTTTAAAAAATCCCATTAAAAATCTATAAAAATCAATATTTTTATAGAATATTTCATATTATTTTCCAAAAATACATGAAACATTAAAAAGCTCAGAAAAATGTGCTAAAATCGTATTTTATTGCATATTTCGACGTTTTAGAGCGGTATGAGTACTTTTCTGCCAAAACTCATTTTTTAGCTAAAATACTTAGATTTTCACACTTTTAAATAGAATTTCTACTGCAATTGAAATTTATGGGAAAAGTAAGCAAAATTTTATGATTTTCTTTTAGGAAGCTTACTCATGTGTATTTTATCTAAAAAATAGTTTTTCAGAAAATCCTTGAAAATGCCTTAAATCGTCAAAACATGCAATTAAATCAAGTTTTAAAGCATTTTTTAATATTTATTAATTATTTACATATTTTTATAAAATCACATTAAAAATCTATAAAAATCAATATTAATTTAGAATATTTCATATTATTTTCAAAATACATGAAACATTAAAAAGCTAAAAAATGTGCTAAAATCGTATTTTATTGCATATTTCGAGTTTTAAGCGGTTTGAGTCTTTTCTGGCAAAACTCATTTTTTAGCTAAAATATTTAGATTTTCACACTTTTAAATAGAATTTCTACTGCAATTGAAATTTTTGGGAAAAGTAAGCAAAATTTTATGATTTTCCTTTAAGAAGCTTACATATACGTGTATTTCATCTAAAAAAATAGTTTTTCAGAAAATCCTTGAAAATGCCTTATATCGTCAAAAAATGCAACAAAATTAAGTTTTATAGCATTTTTGAATATTTCATAATTATTTAACTATTTTTAAAAAATCCCATTAAAAATCTATAAAAATCAATATTCTTATAGAATATTTCATATTATTTTCGAAAAATACATGAAACATTAAAAAGCTCAGAAAAATGTGCTAAAATTGTATTTTATTGCATTTGTCGACGATTTAGAGCGGTTTGAGTGATTTTCTTCCAAAACTCATTTTCTAGCTAAAATACTTAGATTTTCACACTTTTAAATATAATTTCTACTGAAATTGAAATTTATGGGAAAAGTAAGCAAAATTTAATGTTTTTCTTTTAGGAAGCTTACTCATAGGTGTATTTTATGTAAAAAAAAATAGTTTTTTTAGAAAATCCTTGAAAATGCCTTGAATCGTCAAAAAAGGCAATAAAATAACTATTTATAGCATTTTTTAATATTTATACATTATTTACATATTTTTAAAAAATCCCATTAAAAATCTGTAAAAATCAATATTAATTTAGAATATTTCATATTATTTTCCAAAAATACATGAAACATTAAAAAGCTCATAAAAATGTGCTAAAATCGTATTTTATTGCATATTTCGACGTTTTAGTGCTGTTTGAGTTCTTTTCTGGCAAAACTCATTTTTAAGCTAAAATACTTAGATTTTCACACTTTTAAATAGAATTTATACTGAAATTGAAATTTATGGGAAAAGTAAGCAAAATTTTATGATTTTCTTTTAGGAAGCTTACTCATAGGTATATTTTATCTAAAAAAATAGTTTTTCAGAAAATCCTTTGAAAATGCCTTGAATCGTCAAAAAATGCAATAAAATAAAGTTTTATAGCATTTTTGAATATTTATAAATTATTTACATATTTTTTAAAAAATCCCATTAAAAATATATAAAAATCAATGTTAATTTAGAATATTTCATATTATTTTCCAAAAATACATGAAACAATAAAAAGCTCAGAAAAATGTGCTAAAATCGTATTTTATTGCATATTTCGACGTTTTAGAGCGGTTTGAGTGCTTTTCTGGCAAAACTCATTTTTTAGCTAAAATACGTAGATTTTCACACTTTTAAATAGAATTTCTACTGCAATTGAAATTTATAGGAAAAGTAAGCAAAATTTAATGATTTTCTTCTAGGAAGCTTACTTATAGGTGTATTTTATCTAAAAAAATTGTTTTCAGAAAATCCATGAAAATGCCTTAAATCGTCAAAAAATGCAATAAAATCAAGTTTTATAGCATTTTTGAATATTTATTTAATTTTTACATATTTTTAAAAAATCCCAGTAAAAATCTTTAAAAATAAATATTTTTATAGAATATTTCATATTATTTTCGAAAAATACGCTAAAATCGTATTTTATTGCATATTTCGACGTTTTAGAGCGGTATGAGTACTTTTCTGCCAAAACTCATTTTTTAGCTAAAATACTTAGATTTTCACACTTTTAAATAGAATTTCTACTGCAATTGAAATTTATAGGAAAAGTAAGCAAAATTTTATGATTTTCTTTTAGAACTACTCCTATGGTATTTTATCAAAAATAGTTTTTTCAGAAAACTTGAAATCCTATGTCAAAACATGCAATTAAATCAAGTTTTAAAGCATTTTTAATATTTATTAATTATTTACATATTTTAAAAATCATTAAAAATCTATAAAAATCAATATTTTTATAGAATATTTCATATTATTTTCGAAAATACATGAAACATTAAAAGCTAGAAAATTTGTTAAAATCGTATTTATTGCATATTTCGACGTTTTAGAGCGGTTTGAGTGCTTTTCTGGCAAAACTCATTTTTAGCTAAAATACTTTGATTTTCAACTTTTAAATAGAATTTCTACTGAATTGAAATTTATGGGAAAAGTAAGCAAAATTTTATGTTTTTTTAGGAAGCTTACTTATAGGTATATTTTATCTAAAAAATAGTTTTAGAAAATCATGAAAATGCCTTGAATCGTCAAAAAATGCAATAAAATAAGTTTTATAGCATTTTTGAATATTTATTAATTTTTACATATTTTAAAAATCCCAGTAAAAATCTTTAAAAATAAATATTTTTATAGAATATTTCATATTATTTTCGAAAAATACAGAAACATTAAAACTCAGAAATGTGCTAAAATGTATTTATTGCATATTTCGACGTTTTAGAGCGGTATGAGTACTTTTCTGCCAAAACTCATTTTTAGCTAAAATACTTAGATTTTCACATTTTAAATAGAATTTCTACTGCAATTGAAATTTATAGGAAAAGTAAGCAAAATTTAATGATTTTCTTTAGGAAGCTTACTTATAGGTGTATTTTATCTAAAAAATAGTTTTTCAGAAAATCCTTGAAAATGCCTTAAATCGTCAAAAAATGCAATAAAATCAAGTTTTATAGCATTTTTTAATATTTATAATTATTTAATATTTTTAAAAATCCCATTAAAAATCTTAAAAATCAATATTATTTAGAATATTTCATATTATTTTAAAAATACATGAAACATTAAAAAGCTCAGAAAAATGTGCTAAAATCGTATTTTATTGCATATTTCGACGTTTTAGTGCGGTTTGAGTACTTTTCTGGCAAAACTCATTTTTAGCTAAAAATATTAGATTTTCACACTTTTAAATAGAATTTCTACTGCAATTGAAATTTATGGGAAAAGTAAGCAAAATTTTATGATTTTCTTTTAGGAAGCTTACTCATAGTGTATTTTATCTTTTTAGAAGCTTACTATAGTTATTTTATCTAAATAGTTTTCAGAAAATCTTTGAAAATCTTAATCAAATGCAATAAAATAAGTTTTATAGCATTTTTAATATTTATAATTATTTAATATTTTTAAAAATCCCATTAAAATCTTAAAATCAATATTTTTAGAATATTTCATTATTTTCAAAAATACATGAAACATTAAAGCTAAGAAAATGTGCTAAAATCGTATTTTATTGCATATTTCGACTTTTAGAGCGGTTTGATGCTTTCTCTGCAAAACTATTTTTAGCTAAAAACTTAGATTTCATACTTTAAATAAATTCTACTGCAATTGAAATTTATGAAAAGTAAGAAAATTTTATGATTTTCTTTAGGAAGCTTACTCATAAGTATTTTATCAAAAAATAGTTTTAGAAAATCATTTGAAAATCTAATGTCAAAAATGCAATAAAATAACTTTTAAGCATTTTTTAATATTTATAATTATTTACATATTTTTAAAAAAATCCCATTAAAAATCTTAAAAATCAATATTATTTAGATATTTCATATTATTTTCGAAAATCATGAAACATTAAAAGCTCAGAAAAATGTGCTAAAATGTATTTTATTGATTTTCGACGTTTTAACGTTGAGTCTTTTCTGCAAAACTCATTTTAGCTAAAATACTTAGATTTTCACACTTTTAAATAGAATTCTACTGCAATTGAAATTTATGGGAAAATAAGCAAAATGATTGACTTCTTGTCAGAAATGCAACTAATATAGTTATTTTATTTTTAAAAATTAGTTTTCTATTAAAAATATTAAAATTAAATGCCTTAATCGTCAAAAAATGCAATAAAATCAAGTTTTATAGCATTTTTGAATATTTATAATTATTTACATATTTTTAAAAAATCCCATTAAAAATCTATAAAAATCAATATTAATTTAGAATATTTCATATTATTTTCCAAAATACATGAAACATTAAAAAGCTCAGAAAAATGTGCTAAAATCGTATTTTATTGCATATTTCGACGTTTTAGAGCGTATGAGTACTTTTCTGCAAAACTCATTTTTAGCTAAAATACTTAGATTTTCACACTTTTAAATAGATTTCTACTGCAATTGAAATTTATAGGAAAAGTAAGCAAAATTTAATGTTTTCTTTTAGGAAGCTTACTTATAGGTGTATTTTATCTAAAAAAATGTTTTCAGAAAATCCATTGAAAATGCCTTAAATCGTCAAAAAATGCAATAAAATCAAGTTTTATAGCATTTTTGAATATTTATAATTATTTACATATTTTTAAAAAATCCATTAAAAATCTTTAAAATCAATATTTTTATAGAATATTTCATATTATTTTCGAAAAATACATGAAACATTAAAAAGCTCAGAAAAAATTTACTAAAATCAATATTTTATTGAATATTTCGATCATTTTTAGAAATGCAGGTATGAGTACTTTTCATGAAAACTTCATTTTTAGCTAAAATACTTAGATTTTCACACTTTTAAATAGAATTTCTACTGCAATTGAAATTTATGGGAAAAGTAAGCAAAATTTTATGATTTTCTTTTAGGAAGCTTACTCATAGGTATATTTATCTAAAAAAATAGTTTTTCAGAAAATCATTGAAAATGCCTTGAATCGTCAAAAAATGCAATAAAATAACGTTTTATAGCATTTTTAATATTTATAAATTATTTACATATTTTAAAAAAATCCCAATTAAAAATCTATAAAAATCAATATTAATTTAGAATATTTCATATTATTTTCCAAAAATACATGAAACATTCAAAAGCTAAGAAAAATGTGCTAAAATCGTATTTTATTGCATATTTCGACGTTTTAGAGCGGTTTGAGTGCTTTTCTGGCAAAACTCATTTTTTAGCTAAAATACTTAGATTTTCACACTTTTAAATAGAATTTCTACTGCAATTGAAATTTATGGGAAAAGTAAGCAAAATTTTATGATTTTCTTTTAGGAAGCTTACTTATACGTGTATTTTATCTAAAAAAATAGTTTTCAGAAAATCCTTGAAAATGCCTTATATCGTCAAAAAATGCAATAAAATTAAGTTTTATAGCATTTTTGAACATTTCATAATTATTTAACTATTTTTAAAAAATCCCATTAAAAATCTATAAAAATCAATATTAATTTAGAATATTTCATATTATTTTCCAAAAATACATGAAACATTAAAAAGCTCAGAAAAATGTGCTAAAATCGTATTTTATTGCATATTTCGACGTTTTAGAGCGTTTGAGTGCTTTTCTGGCAAAACTCATTTTTAGCTAAAATACTTAGATTTTCACACTTTTAAATAAATTTCTACTGCAATTGAAATTTATAGGAAAAGTAAGCAAAATTTAATCATTTTCTTCTAGGAAGCATTACATAATTATATGTGTATTTTATAAAAAAAAAATTGTTTTTCAGAAAATCCTTGAAAATGCCTTATATCGTAAAAAAATGCAATAATATCAAGTTTTTTAGCATTTTTGAATATTTGATAATTATTTAACTATTTTTAAAAAATTCTATTAAAAATCTTTAAAAATCAATATTTTTATAGAATATTTCATTTTTTTTTCGAAAAATACATGAAACATTAAAAAGCTCAGAAAAATGTGCTAAAATCGTATTTTATTGCATATTTCGACGTTTTAGTGCGGTATGAGTACTTTTCTGCCAAAACTCATTTTTTAGCTAAAATACTTAGATTTTCACACTTTTAAATAGAATTTCTACTGCAATTTAAATTTATGGGAAAAGTAAGCAAAATTTTATGATATTCTTTTAGGAAGCTTACTCCTATGTGTATTTTATCTAAAAAAATATTTTTTTCAGAAAATCCTTGAAAATGCCTTAAATCGTCAAAACATGCAATTAAATCAAGTTTTAAAGCATTTTTTAATATTTATTAATTATTTACATATTTTTAAAAAATCCTATTAAAAATTAAAAAAATCAATATTTTTATAGAATATTTCATATTATTTTCCTAAAATACATGAAACATTAAAAAGCTCAGAAAAATTTGCTAAAATCGTATTTTATTGCATATTTCGACGTTTTAGAGCGGTTTGAGTGCTTTTCTGGCAAAACTCATTTTTTAGCTAAAATACTTTGATTTTCACACTTTTAAATATAATTTCTACTGCAATTGAAATTTATAGGAAAAGTAAGCAAAATTTTATGATTTTCTTTTAGGAAGCTTACTCATAGGTGTATTTTATCTAAAAATAGTTTTTTCAGAAAATCATTGAAAATGCCTTAATCGTCAAAAATGCAATAAAATAAGTTTTATAGCATTTTTGAATATTTATAATTATTTACATATTTTTAAAAATCCCATTAAAAATTCCTTTGAAAATGCTTTGAATCGTCAAAAATTCAATAAAATAACGTTTTATATAATTTTTAATATTTATAAATTATTCAAATATTTTTAAAAATCCCATTAAAAATCTATAAAAATCAATATTAATTTAGAATATTTCATATTATTTTCCAAAAATACATGAAACATTAAAAAGCTCAGAAAAATGTGCTAAAATAGTATTTTATTGCATTTTTCGACGATTTAGAGCGGTTTGAGTGCTTTTCTGGGAAAACTCATTTTTTAGCTAAAATACTTAAATTTTCACACTTTTAAATAATATTTCTACTGAAATTGAAATTTATGGGAAAAGTAAGCAAAATTTTATGATTTTCTTTTAGGAAGCTTACTCATAGGTATATTTTATCTAAAAAAATGTTTTTCTGAAAATCCTTTGAAAATGCTTTGAATCGTCAAAAAATTCAATAAAATAACGTTTTATATAATTTTTTAATATTTATAAATTATTCAAATATTTTTAAAAAATCCCATTATAAATCTATAAAAATCAATATTAATTTAGAATATTTCATATTATTTTCCAAAAATACATGAAACATTAAAAAGCTCAGAAAATTGTGCTAAAATAGTATTTTATTGCATTTTTCGACGATTTAGAGCGGTTTGAGTGCTTTTCTGGGAAAACTCATTTTTTAGCTAAAATACTTAAATTTTCACACTTTTAAATAATATTTCTACTGCAATTGAAATTTATGGGAAAAGTAAGCAAAATTTTATGATTTTCTTTTAGGAAGCTTACTCATAGGTATATTTTATCTAAAAAAATTGTTTTCCTGAAAATTTTTTGAAAATGCTTTGAATCGTCAAAAAATTCAATAAAATAACGTTTTATATAATTTTTTAATATTTATAAATTATTCAAATATTTTTAAAAAATTCCATTAAAAATCTATAAAAATCAATATTAATTTAGAATATTTCATATTATTTTCCAAAAATACATGAAACATTAAAAAGCTCAGAAAAATGTGCTAAAATCTTATTTTATTGCATATTTCGACGTTTTAGAGCGGTTTGAGTGCTTTTCTGGCAAAACTCATTTTTTAGCTAAAATACTTATATTTTCACACTGTTAAAAAGAATTTCTACTGCAATTGAAATTTATGGGAAAAGTAAGCAAAATTTTATGAAAAATTAGTTTTCCCAGAAAAGCACTCAAACCGCTCTAAAACGTCGAAATATGCCATAAAATACGGTTTTGCACATTTTTCTAAGCTTTTTATTGTTTCATGTATTTTTGGAAAAAATTATGAAATATTCTAAATTAATATTGATTTATATAGATTATTAATGGGATTTTTTAAAAATATGTAAATAATTTACAAATATTAAAAAATGCTATAAAATGTTATTTTATAACATTTTTTGACGATTCAAGGCATTTTCAAATAGTATTTTATTGCATTTTTCGACGATTTAGAGCGGTTTGAGTGCTTTTCTAGGAAAACTCATTTTTTAGCTAAAATACTTAAATTTTCACACTTTTAAATAATATTTCTACTGCAATTGAAATTTATAGGAAAAGTAAGCAATATTTAATGATTTTCTTTTAGGAAGCTTACTTATAGGTGTATTTTATCTAAAAAAATAGTTTTCAGAAAATCCATGAAAATGCCTTAAATCGTGAAAAAATGCAATAAAATCAAGTTTTATAGCATTGTTGAATATTTATTAATTATTTACATATTTTTAAAAAATCCTATTAAAAATCTTTAAAAATCAATATTTTTATAGAATACTTCATATTATTTTCGAAAAATGTGCTAAAATCGTATTTTATTGCATATTTCGACGTTTTAGAGCGGTATGAGTACTTTTCTGCCAAAACTCATTTTTTAGCTAAAATACCTTGATTTTCACACTTTTAAATAGAATTTCTACTGCAATTGAAATTTATGGGAAAAGTAAGCAAAATTTTATGATTTTCTTTTAGGAAGCTTACTCATAGGTATATTTTATCTAAAAAAATAGTTTTTCAGAAAATCCTTTGAAAATGCCTTGAATCGTCAAAAAATGCAATAAAATAACATTTTAAAAAATCCCATTAAAAATCTATATAAATCAATATTAATTTAGAATATTTCGTATTATTTTCCAAAAATACATGAAACATTAAAAAGCTCAGAAAAATGTGCTAAAATCGTATTTTATTGCATATTTCGACGTTTTAGAGCGGTTTGAGTGCTTTTTCTGGAAAACTCATTTTTAGCTAAAATACTTAGATTTTCACACTTTTAAATATAATTTCTACTGCAATTGAAATTTATGGGAAAAGTAAGCAAATTTTATGATTTTCTTTTAGGAAGCTTAATCATAGGTATATTTTATCTAAAAAAATAGTTTTTCAGAAAATCCTTTGAAAATGCCTTGAATCGTCAAAAATGCAATAAAATAACATTTTATAGCATTTTTTAATATTTGTAAATTATTTACATATTTTTAAAAAATCCCATTAAAAATCTATATAAATCAATATTAATTTAGAATATTTCATAATTTTTTCCAAAAATACATGAAACAATAAAAAGCTCAGAAAAATGTGCAAAACCGTATTTTATGGCATATTTCGACGTTTTAGAGCGGTTTGAGTGCTTTTCTGGGAAAACTCAATTGAAATTTATGGGAAAAGTAAGCAAAATTTTATGATTTTCTTTTAGGAAGCTTACTCATAGGTATATTTTTCCTAAAAAAATAGTTTTTCAGAAAATCCTTTGAAAATGCCTTGAATAGTCAAAAAATGCAATAAAATAACGTTTTATAGCATTTTTGAATATATATAAATTATTTACATATTTTTAAAAAATCCATGAAAATGCCTTAAATCGTCAAAAAATGCAATAAAATCAAGTTTTATAGCATTTTTTAATATTTACAAATTATTTACATATTTTTGAAAAATCCCATTAAAAATCTATAAAAATCAATATTAATTTAGATTATTTCATATTATTTTCCAAAAATACATGAAACATTAAAAAGCTCAGAAAAATGTGCTAAATCGTATTTTATTGCATATTTCGACGTTTTAGAGCGGTTTGAGTGCTTTTCTGGCAAAACTCATTTTTTAGCTAAAATACTTAGATTTTCACACTTTTAAATAAATTTTCTGCAATTGAAATTTATGGGAAAAGTAAGCAAAATTTTATGATTTTCTTTTAGGAAGCTTACTCATAGGTATATTTTATCTAAAAAAATAGTTTTTCAGAAAATCCTTTGAAAATGCTTTGAATCGTCAAAAAATGCAATAAAATAACGTTTTATACATTTTTAATATTTATAAATTATTTACATATTTTTAAAAAATCCCATTAAAAATCTATAAAAATCAATATTAATTTAGAATATTTCATATTATTTTCAAAAATCATGAACATTAAAAGCTCAAATGTGCTAAAATCGTATTTTATTGCATATTTCGACGTTTTAGAGCGGTTTGATGCTTTTCTGGAAAACTCATTTTTAGCTAAAATACTTGATTTTCACACTTTTAAATAAATTTCTACTGCAATTAAAAATTTTTGGGGAAAAATAAGCAAAATTTTATGATTTTCTTTTAGGAAGCTTAACTTTTTTTTTTATAGTTTTTGTTTATTTTATCTAAAAAAATAGTTTTTCAGAAAATCCTTTGAAAATGCCTTGAATCGTCAAAAAATGCAATAAAATAACGTTTTATATCATTTTTTAATATTTATAAATTATTTACATATTTTTAAAAAATCCCATTAAAAATCTATAAAAATCAATATTAATTTAGAATATTTCATATTATTTTCCAAAAATACATGAAACATTAAAAAGGTCAGAAAAATGTGCTAAAATAGTATTTTATTGCATTTTTCGACGATTTAGAGCGGTTTGAGTGCTTTTCTGGGAAAACTCATTTTTTAGCTAAAATACTTAAATTTTCACACTTTTAAATAATATTTCTACTGCAATTGAAATTTATGGGAAAAGTAAGCAAAATTTTATGATTTTCTTTTAGGAAGCTTACTCATAGGTATATTTTATCTAAAAAAATAGTTTTTCAGAAAATCCTTTGAAAATGCCTTGAATCGTCAAAAATGCAATAAAATAACATTTTATAGCATTTTTTTAAAATTTGTAAACTTTTTTACATATTTTTAAAAAATCCCCTTTAAAAATCTATATAAATCAATATTAATTTAGAATATTTCATATTATTTTCAAAATACATGAAACATTAAAAAGCTCAGAAAAATGTGCTAAAATCTTATTTATTGCATATTTCGACGTTTTAAACGGTTTGAGTGCTTTTCTGTGGCAAAACTCATTTTTTAGCTAAAATATTTATTTTCACACTGTTAAAAAGAATTTCTACTGCAATTGAAATTTATGGGAAAAGTAAAAATTTTATGAACAAATTAGTTTTCCAGAAAAGCACTCATAGTACTCATATCTCATAAATACGTTTTGAAAACCCGAGCTTTGAAAATTTCATGTATTTTAAGAAAGAATATGAAATATTCTAATTAATTATTTTATAAGATTATAAGGATTTTTATATTAAAAATTTACAAATATTAAAAAATGCTATAAAATATTATTTATAACATTTTTGACGATTAAAGCAGCATTTTCAAATAGTATTTTATTGCATTTTTCGACGATTTAGAGCGGTTTGAGTGCTTTTCTAGGAAAACTCATTTTTAGCTAAAATACTTAAATTTTCACACTTTTAAATAATATTTCTACTGCAATTGAAATTTATGGAAAAGTAAGCAAATTTATGATTTTCTTTTAGGAAGCTTACTTATAGGTGTATTTTATCTAAAAAAATAGTTTTCAGAAAATCCATGAAAATGCCTTAAATCGTGAAAAAAATGCAATAAAATCAAGTTTTATAGCATTGTTGAATATTTATTAATTATTTACATATTTTTAAAAAATCCTATTAAAAATCTTTAAAAATCAATATTTTTATAGAATATTTCATATTATTTTCGAAAAATGATGCTAAAATCGTATTTATTGCATATTTCGACGTTTTAGAGCAGTATGAGTGCTTTTTTGCAAAACTCATTTTTAGCTAAAATACCTTGATTTTCACACTTTTAAATAAATTTCTCTGCAATTGAAATTTATGGGAAAAGTAAGCAAAATTTTATGATTTTCTTTTAGGAAGCTTACTCATAGGTATATTTTATCTAAAAAAAGTTTTTCAGAAAATCCTTTGAAAATACCTTGAATCGTCAAAAATGCAATAAAATAACATTTTAAAAATCATTAAAAATCTATATAAATCAATATTAATTTAGAATATTTCGTATTATTTTCCAAAAATACATGGAAACATTAAAAAGCTCAGAAAATTGTGCTAAAATAGTATTTTATTGCATTTTCGACGATTTAGAGCGGTTTGAGTGCTTTTCTGGGAAAACTCATTTTTAGCTAAAAATATAGAATTTTCACTTTTAAATAATATTTCCTGCAATTGAAATTTATGGGAAAAATAAGCAAAATTTTATGATTTTCTTTAGGAAGCTTACTCATAGGTATATTTTTCCTTAAAAAATAGTTTTTAAGAAAATCCTTTGAAAATGCCTTAAATCGTCAAAAAATGCAATAAAATCAAGTTTTATAGCATTTTTTATTATTTACAAATTATTTACATATTTTTGAAAAATCCTATTAAAAATCTATAAAAATTAATATTAATTTAGATTATTTCATATTATTTTTCAAAAATACATGAAACATTAAAAAGCTCAGAAAATGTGCTTTAAAAACGTATTTTATTGCATATTTCGACGTTTTAGAGCGGTTTGAGTGCTTTTCTGGGAAAACTCATTTTTAGCTAAAATACTTAGATTTTCACACTTTTAAATATAATTTCTACTGCAATTAAAATTTATGGGAAAAGTAAGCAAAATTTTATGATTTTCTTTTGGAATTTAAAATAGGTATATTTTTTCAAAATAGTTTTTTAGAAAATCCTTTGAAAATGCCTTGAATAGTCAAAAAATGCAATAAAATAACGTTTTATAGCATTTTTAATATTTATAAATTATTTACATATTTTTAAAAAAAACCATAAAATGCCTTAAATCGTCAAAAAAAGCAATAAAATCAAATTTTATAGCATTTTTAATATTTACAAATTATTTACATATTTTTAAAAAAACCCAATATTAATTTAGAATATTTCATATTTTTTTCCAAAAAAACATGAAACAATAAAACTCAGAAAAAAGTCAAAGTATTTTTGGTATTTCAAAGTTTTGGCGGTTTGGGGCTTTTCTAAAAAACTAATTAAATTTATGGGGGAAAAAAAGCAAAATTTTATGATTTTCTTTTGGAAAATTCTCTGGTAATTTTCCAAAAAAAAAATTTTTTAGAAAACTTTTAAAATGCCTTGAATGTCAAAAATCAATAAAAAACTTTTTAGCATTTTAAATTAAAATTTTTACAATTTTTTAAAAAACCTGAAAATCCAAATCTAAAAAAAAAGCAAAAAAAAATCAAGTTTTTTACTTTTTTAAAAAATTTAAATTATTTCATTTTTTAAAAAATCCCCCTTAAAAAATTTTAAAAAAAAATTTAATTTAAATTTTATTAAAAAAAAAATTTTTGAAAACCTTTAAAAAGCCCCAACGTCAAAAAAGAAAAAAAATAAATTTTATAGCATTTTTTAATATTTTAAATTTTTACATATTTTTAAAAACATTTAAAACTTAAAATCAAAATTTTTAGAATATTTCATAATTTTTTCCCCCAAAAAAAAAATGTGTAAAACCATTTTATGGGATATTTCGACGTTTTAGGGGTTTTAGGTTTTTGGAAAATCAAATTTTTTGGGAAAAATTTTTTATTTTCTTTTAAATTACTTTGGAATTTTTTAAAAATTTTTGAAATTTTAAAAAGTTTTCTCTAAAATAAGTTTTTTTTTAAAAAAATTTTTTTTTTTTAAAAACCTAAAATGCCTTAAAACGTCAAAAATGCAATAAAAAATTTTTTAACATTTTTTTAATATTTTAAATTATTTAAAATTTTTTCATTAAAAATCTATAAAAATCAATATTAATTTGATTTTTTTATTATTTTCCAAAAAAACATGAAACATTAAAAGCTCAGAAAAAGTGAAAATCGTATTTTTTGCATATTTGACTTTTTAAGGGGTTAGTGCTTTTCGGGGAAAATATTTTTTTCTAAAATTTAGATTTTTACACTTTTAAATAAATTTTATGCAATTAAAATTTTAAAAGTAAAAAAATTTTTATTTTTTTTGGGGAACTTTTTTAAAGGGATATTTTATCTAAAAAAAAAATTTTCAGAAAATCCTTTTAAAAAGCCTTTAATAGTCAAAAAAGCAATAAAATAACTTTTTATATCATTTTTTAAATTTTTAAAATTTTTTACATATTTTTAAAAATACCAATAAAAAACTCAAAAATCAATATTAATTTAGAATATTTCATATTATTTTCCCTAAATAATGAAACATTAAAAAATCAGAAAAAAAGTGCTAAAAACCGTATTTTATTGCATATTTCGACGTTTTAGAGCGGTTTGAGTGCTTTTCCCGGGAAAAATCATTTTTTTGCAAAATACTTTGATTTTCACACTTTTTTAAAAAGAATTTCTACTGCAAAAGAAATTTAGGGGAAAAATAAGCAAAAATTTTTTAAATTTTTTTTTTAGGTTTACTATAGGTATATTTCATCTAAAAATAGTTTTTCAGAAAACTTTTAAAAAGCCTTGAATAGTCAAAAATGCAAAAATAAAGTTTTTTAGCATT
>WNWK01030387.1:0-23552 GCA_009830355.1 Cherax destructor
ATATAACCATGACAGCGTTATTGTGACGTAGGTGGCAGTGTTACTGTGAGGTAGGTGGCAGTGTTACTGTGACGTAGGTGGCAGTGTTACTGTGACGTAGGTGGCAGCGTTACTGTGACGTAGGTGGCAGTGTTACTGTGACGTAGGTGGCATTGTTACTGTGACGTAGGTGGCAGCGTTAGTGACGTAGGTGGCAGCGTTAGTGACGTAGGTGGCAGCGTTACTGTGATGTAAGTGACAGCGTTACTGTGACGTAGGTGAAAGCGTTACTGTGACGTAGGTGACAGCGTTACTGTGACGTAGGTGGCAGATGCACTGTCCTGACAGAGAACAGATGTGTGTGCTGCTGACAGTGTGCAGGACCTCCCACTCACTTTGTATCGTTCATGCAACACTGTATACACAACACTGTACTCACCTAATTGTGGTTGCAGAGGTCGATTCATAGCTCCTGGCCCCGCCTCTTCACTGGTTGCAACTAGGTCCAATCTCTCCCTGCTCCAATGAACTTTATCATGCCTCTTTTAAAGCTGTGTATGGCTCCTGCCTCCACTACATCACTCTCCAGACTGTTCCACTTTCTGACATCTCTATGACTGAAGAAACACTTCCTAACATCCCTGTGACTCATCTGAGTTTTCAACTTCAAGTTGTGTCCCCTTGCTGCTGTGTCACATCTCTTAAACATTCTGTCCCTGTCCACCTTGTCAGTTCCTCTCAGTATTTTATATGTTGTTATCATGTCCTCCCTATCCACCCCTGTCCTCCAGTGTTGTCAGGTTGAGTTCCCTTAACCTCTCCTCGTAGGACAAACTCCCCTCACCTTAGGAACTAGTCTTTTTGCAAACCTTTGCACCTTCTCTAATTTCCTGACGTGTTTGTTCAGGTGTGGGTTCCATACTGCTGCTGCATACTCTAATATGGGCCTGACGTACACGGTGTACAGTGTCGTGAATGATTCCTTACTTAGATGTCGAAACGCTATTCTCAGGTTTCCTAGGTGCCCATATGTTGCAGCAGTAATTTGGTTGATGTGCGCCTCAGGAGATGTGCTTGGTATGATGATCACTCCAAGATCCCATTCCTTGAGTGAGTTTTGCAGCTTCTGACCTCTTAGATTGTACTCCGTGTGCGGTCTCCTTTGTTCTTCCCCAAGCTTCATAACTTTGCACTTGTTGGGGTTAAACTCCGGGAGTCATTTGTCGGACCAGGCATGCAGCCTGTCTAGATCCCCTTGTAGGCTTACCTGATCCTCCTCCGCTTGTATTCTCCTCATTAGTTTCACTTCATCTGCGAACAGGGACACCTCTGACTCTATCCCTTCCGTCATGTCATTCACATATACAAGAAAGAGCACCGGACGTAGGACTGACCCTTGTGGAACCCCACTCGACACATGCACACACTCTGACACCTCGTCTCGTACACTGTACAAGCACAGTTAACACAATACAGTACTCATAACACAGTTAACACAATACAGTTATTTTAATTTCTTGTAGTTCAGATGCTTGCTTTGACAGACTGAAGTCACGTATCAGATCTTTGAGTTGTTCTTGGGAGAACTACTGGCGTGTTGAAATGCTTACTTCATATTTACTTCCACTGTTATCACCTGTGCTACATTCTAAACCCTGAGTTTCTTCAACATCTGACAATGGAAGGTCAGGCAGTGTTGTAAACACTGGTATGGGAACGTCTTCACTGTGTGGCACAGGTCTCCTTGCTGACTACAAATCAGGATATTCCCACTTGACTTTCTTGTATCGATTGAAACCTTTCATCACCATATAGAAACAACAGTCGTCGTGGTGGTTTTTCGACTCTCTCCACACTATAGGAACACATAAATTTAAACTTTTCCTTTGCTTACACAGGTTTTGAAAACCATCTGGGGAGCCCAATACTTGTCTTGTTATCCAAGCGCCACTTCAAGATAAGTAAGATAAGTTTGTTTTACAAAATCTGTGATGTTTTTTCTTTGTTTTTGCAAAAAGTATTCGCCACAAATGTGGCAAAATGCATTGGGATTTTTTTAAGCCGGCTCTTCGTGAAGAACTCATGTTTATCTGGAAAAAAAATAACAAAATATAGGTTACAATATTGTCACGGGGTCGTTGTTGATACAACTTTCGTTAAATATTAACTTAATTAAAAATAAAATTTTAATCTTTAATAAAACTATATGTATATACAAATTGTCACTACATATACACGCCTCCTTTCACCCTTCACTCCCCTTCATATGTCTTGTGTCACTTAAACTACTCTTCATACTTTCTACTACCACTACTATTTCTACTGGCTGTCTTCAAGCAGGCACTGGACAGGCACCTCAAGTCGGTACCTGATCAGCTGGGCTGTGGTTCGTACGTTGGACTGCGTGCGGCCAGCAGTAACAGCCTGGTTGATCAGGCTCTGGTCCAACAGGAGGCCTGGTCACAGACCGGGCCGCGGGGGCGTTGACCCCTGGAATTCTCTCCAGGTAGACTACTTCCACTACCCACTTTACCACTACTTTTCTACCTCTCTTGGTCCTGTTCCTGTCCCCTTCGCTTACATATATACACTGGCGCCCTCACTCTTTTGGAGGGTGTGGCAGCTGTATAGCAGTAGATGACGTCAGGAAGACGAGGAGGTACTTGCACCTCCTCCCATGGCAGAAATTGGTCTGAGACACTCCCTCGGCAGGAAGCTAAGGCCGGGCCACCTCTTGGAAAAGGCCCGGGCCGGGCGATTATACCGGCGAATCTAGACCAGAACAGAACAAGCACTCTTTTGTGTTACGTGTGACTGTAAATGGTGCAGGTCGGACCGAAGAGTTGTCGTAAGTTTCTCCTCTCCTGTGTGCGGGTTATGTATAACTTTAACATTGTTCTTTGACTGTCCTTTATAACACTTTAAGGTTCATCTTCCTAAGGGATTAACTTTTATTTTGTATCTTCTACTATATGTATCACTTTTGGTACATTATGTATGGGAATGGACGTGGAACACTAGACAACACTAGACAACACTAGACAACACTAGACAACACGTAACACAAAACAAAGAAAGTGAACCAGAAAAAAACTTCTGCATATTTACACTAATAAATTTTACACAACAAGGCATTTTCACCGAACTCTGTCTTATATCTTTAAACAGGAAACAAGAAACTTAAATATTTAGAAAATAAGGTAAACAGTGAATATATTTATATACAATTATCAGTGTCGAGTTGCTAATGTGAGACAACAACTTCAACAAGCACTAGACGTACAAAGTAGCAGCATTTTCTTAGACTTAAGCAGATGTTAATTAATCCGAACGAACAGTGCAGTGTGGGAAAGGTCACTTGCGTACAGACCAGGATATTTATTGAAGGAAACGTTTCGCCCTGAGTTGCTTCATCAACCCTAATACAGGGTCAGTTAAAACAGGGCATTATATAAACACAGTGCAGGTGACCAAACTGTTTATTAAGGTCACGTATATGCTCCTAGTTTCATTGTAGGGTTGTACGGTTGTTCTGTAGCAAACTATCCTTCAAGGGAATTACCCTGATACTAATGGGCTTTTGATTCAAGCAAGGGTGAGGCGAGGCAGGAAGTGCCACGGGTTGCAGAAAATATGCTGGGCCAATATAAGCGAGACGGGTAGGATTTGAGTAAGACCTGCCTAGCGTGGGCCAGTATTCCTCCTGCGCGGCTGTTCCAGCTTCATTGTTCGTTCAGGTGAGGGAGGGTCCTAACATGGGTAATAAACTTTTAACTAAATGTTTTGACCAATCGCTGAAGGTCCCAGACCGTTGCAGGATTGTGTAGGCTGCGGTAATTAAGACGGCTTCCAGCAATTTACGCCTTTGTCGGTCGTTTTCGTGGACGTCTAGTTGTGCTTCGTTAAACTTCATCAAGTGTCCACATTCATCTGTGATGTAAACAGTCATTGTTTTGGTCATCCCCTGTGCAGGCGTTTCTCTACTTACGCCATCTAACAATTAGTGGTCTAGCACTTTATCCCACACTTCGTGTCACATAACAGGATGTTGTTATCTCACTCTGTATTAGGACTGACGAAGCCATCCGTGGCGAAACGTCGACTTAAACAATGTACAGGTGTAATAATGATAGAATCCTTCTCCACAGTTTGTATCGCCACGCCACTGACAATCGAGCAGCGTAGTGCGGGATCAGCGACACTCGCTGGAAAATAGACACAAATGCAGTATAATGGGATTCTTTCTTAACTACGTTTCGCCCACACAGTGGGCTTTATCAAGTAAGAAACACTGACAACTTCAGCGTACCTAAACTGATACATAATGACGCTGAATACAATACACACACAAAATAATACACACAATACTCACAAAAACAATACTTTCAACACTAAATATAGTATCGCTGGCACCCCAAAAGAAAATAAAAAAGTTTTCAAAGATGCACCTTAGATGCTGAAACACACAAGATACATTATGCAGGTAACATTTTGTCCATCAGCTGGCGGGACCCCTGGCAACATGTGGCAACACTTGTACTGCACCAGTGAGTACTAACACACAAAACAAGGTCATCTACTTACAAGTGTTGTTTACGAACACTGCCCACCACTACATAACTCTCAACAACATGAAACACATGTGGCAGATGAATAAGATACATGCTTAACACTTGCGTTTAAAACACCCAAGCGTGTCTTATTCATTTACATGTCGGTTTTGTCATCCATTAATATATGACGCATATGACACATTAAACATAAATAAACGCTAGACAACGTTCTTAACTTATTTTTTAAAAACTGCACCTCCCACATAGATACGATACAAATAGACGAATCACCACTTCAGGGAACCTATTAGTAGAATATACAGTAAAGCAACCAACAAAAATCAATCATGAAACCCTGTGTAGTATGCAAACAAACAACCAAACGTTCCTCTGCATGGATTACATGCAACTTTTGTGGTAAATGCTGCCACGCCCCTTGTGTAGCCATTCAAGACTCTACTACCCGAGATATTAAACAAGGGAAGTGTTTTTGGGTATGTCCAAATGAGACCGAACTGTGGAATAAAATCACATCGATATTAAAAGATGACAACACCAAATCGGGCTTCATAAAAAACATGACAGCTTTCTATAACAGTTGGGAAAGTAAAAAATCAGGGCCAGATGGTGCTACCGCCCCTGGTACAGATGTTGAAATGATCCCCAATATATTTAAGAATGGAGAAATAAATGATGGTGACCTGAAGAGAGACAGTAGCTCTAGTGAAATAAATGATGGGGAAACAGGTGTAGACAAGGACACACACAAAACAGTGGTACAAACTAGCAATACCACGGTAGATAGTAAACAAGGGGATGCCCAGGGAAATATTGAAGATAAATTACCGGAAAAAGTTGAAGACTCCATTGTTAGCACCAGTAACGAAGGCAGACACGAGACAGGAACACACCCACCAATGGGGAACACAGTCACAAAAAACCAGGGCAAACGGAAACCAGGCCTATGTGAATACTATGCACTTGGTATCTGCAGGCATGGAAAATCTGGGAAATCAGATGGGTCATGCAATTATGATCACCCCAGAAAATGCCGTGACCATATGAAAACAGGCAAATGCAACCTCCCGTCCTGTAAGTTTTCCACCCTGAAATGTGCCACACATCAATTCAGGAAAGACAGTGCTATAACTTATATTGCCAGGCATACCACCTAAAGGGTACGAAGCGACACAGACCATCCAGACCATGGCAAAATCTGGGTAGCCACAGCCACTCCGGAGAGAGAGGTTTTTTAGCGCCAGGAAGGAAAAAAAGTTGGCAGGAAATGACAGAAATTGTACACCAACTGAAAGCATTTCTGGAGTGGAATCACAGTCAGTGGCCTCCTCTCCATTACAACAGATATTAGAGCCAGGAAAAAAAGACTTCCCCCCCATACCACCAATACCACCAATCCAACTACATTCATCTTTGCTAATATACAGGGTCTAAAGCCAGCAACAAACAACAAGGTACCTTTTATTCGTGGACTGCTTACAGAGTCAAACGCTATGTTTGCGGCTTTCACAGAGACCCACATAAGAGATCACTTGGACAATGAAATATGGATCCCGGGCTACAACCTATACAGGTGTGACAGAGTGAACAGGCAAAAAGGGGGGGTTGGCCTGTATATCACAGAGTCACTTATATGTTCAGAACTACTAAATGCCTCAAATGATGTAGTTGAAGTACTAGCAATAAAGGTCGAGAATCAAAACCTAGTCATCGTGGTTGTCTACAAGCCCCTGGTCGCTGTATAACCCCTGTGGTTTAGCGCTTCTATTTGATTATAATAATAATACAAGCCCCCGGATGCAACGTCCCAACAATTCCAGGAACAGCTTCTGAAAATTGACCACTGTCTGGAAAATCTTCCAGCTCCTGCCCCCAACATCTTGCTACTGGGGGATTTCAACCTCAGGCACCTAAAATGGAGGAACATTGCAAACAATGTGGTAGCAGAGATAACACCAGGAGGCAGCTCAGATGAAAATTCACACATGCATGAACTTTTAAATCTCTGCAACAAATTCACCTTAAACCAGCAAATAGTGGAGCCCACAAGATTAGAGAATACGCTGGACCTCATCTTCACCAACAATGATGATCTGATACGAAATGTCATCATATCAAAAACAATATACTCAGATCACAACATAATAGAGGTCCAGACATGCATGCGGGGAGCCCCAGATCAACAAAATGTGATCAGCCGCGAGGAGCTTTCTCCAAATTCAACTTCAATAACAAAAACATAAGGTGGGACCAAGTAAACCAAGTCCTAAATGATATAAACTGGGAAGATTGCCTAAGCATCACGGATCCCAACCTATGTCTAGAACAAATTAACTCTGTGGTACTCGAGGTTTGCTCAAGGCAAATTCCCTTAAGGAAAAGGAGGAGAAGATGCAAACTAGAAAGAGAGAGGCGCTCCCTATACAGGCGAAGGCAAAGAATAACGGAGCGGCTACAGGAGGCCAATATCTCTGAAATACGTAGGGAGACACTAGTCAGAGAAATAGCAAGCATTGAATTAAAACTAAAGGAATCTTACAGGAATCAAGAGACACGGGAAGAACAAAAAGCCATAAATGAAATTGAAAGAAACCCAAAGTATTTCTTTTCCTATGCAAAATCAAAGTCGAGAACAACAACCAGTATTGGGCCCCTACTTAAATGGGATGGGTCCTACACAGATGACAGCAAGGAAATGAGTGAGTTACTTAAGTCCCGGTATGACTCAGTTTTTAGCGAGCCACTAACCAGACTGAAAATCGAAAACCTAAATGAATTTTTTATGAGAGTGCCACAGAATTTGACAGACGCATGCCTTTCTGACATCACCACGACGCCAAATGACTTCGAAAAGGCAATAAATGACATGCCCATGCACTCTGCTCCAGGCCCAGACTCATGGAACTCCGTGTTCATCAAGAACTGCAAGAAGCCCCTATCACATGCTTTTAACATCTTATGGAGAGGAAGCATGGACACTGGGATCGTCCCGCAGTTACTAAAAACAACAGACATAGCCCCGCTCCACAAAGGGGGCAGTAAAGCAATAGCAAAGAACTACAGACCAATTGCGCTAACGTCCCATATCATAAAAATCTTTGAAAGGGTTCTAAGAAGCAAGATCGCCACCCATCTTGATACCCATCAATTGCACAACCCAGGACAGCATGGGTTTAGAGCAGGCGGCTCCTGTCTGTCCCAACTACTGGACCACTACGAAAAGGTCCTGGATGCTCTAGAAGATAAACAGAATGCAGATGTTATATACACAGATTTTGCAAAAGCCTTTGACAAGTGTGACCATGGTGTAATAGCACACAAAATGCGTGATAAAGGAATAACAGGAAAAGTTGGTAGATGGATCTATAATTTCCTAACATGTAGAACACAAAGAGTAGTAGTCAACAGAGTAAAGTCTGAGGCAGCTACTGTGAAAAGCTCTGTTCCACAAGGCACAGTACTTTCTCCCATCCTATTCCTCATCCTCATATCAGATATTGACAGGAATATAAGCCACAGTGCTGTGTCTTCCTTTGCAGATGACACCCGAATCTGTATGACAGTGTCCACCGTTGAAGACACTGCAAGACTCCAAGCAGACATAAACCAAATCTTTAAATGGGCTGCAGAAAACAACATGAAGTTCAATGATGAGAAATTTCAATTACTCAGATACGGAAAACGTGAAGAAATTAAAATCTCTTCGGAGTACAAAACTAATTCCAACCACACAATAGAGCGAAAAACTAATGTCAAAGACCTGGGAGTGATCATGTCAGAGGATCTCACCTTCAAGGACCATAACAAAGTAGCAATTGCATCTGCTCGAAAAATGACAGGATGGATAATGAGAACCTTCAAAACCAGGGATGCCAAGCCCATGTTGACACTTTACAGATCGCTTGTTCTATCTAGGCTAGAATATTGCTGCACACTAACGGCACCTTTCAAGGCGGGTGAAATTGCTGACCTTGAAAATGTGCAGAGAACCTTCACCGCACGCATAAGTGCGATAAACCACCTCAACTACTGGGAACGCTTGAAGTTCCTAAACCTGTACTCTCTAGAATGCAGGCGGGAGAGATACATTATTATATACACATGGAAAATTCTCGAGGGCTTAGTACCAAACTTACACACAAAAATCACTCCCTATGAAAGCAAAAGACTCGGCAGGCGATGTAACATCTCCCCAATGAAGAGCAGGGGTGCCACTAGCACGTTGAGGGACAACACAATAAGTGTCAGGGGCCCAAGATTGTTCAACTGCCTCCCACCATACATCAGGGGGATTACCAACAAACCCCTGGCTGTCTTCAAGCAGGCACTGGACAGGCACCTCAAGTCGGTACCTGATCAGCCGGGCTGTGGTTCGTACGTTGGACTGCGTGCGGCCAGCAGTAACAGCCTGGTTGATCAGGCTCTGGTCCAACAGGAGGCCTGGTCACGGACCGGGCCGCGGGGGCGTTGACCCCTGGAATTCTCTCCAGGTAGACTCCAGGTAGACATACACTGCCAGACACATGCACCTCCCACATACACTGCCAGAAGCCAAGAAATTAACCCAGCTCATAACCCTATTAATAATGTGGAAAATTCTACACAAAATCTATTGCATTAATGCGTTGCACACAAATAGCCACAGTCAGTAAATGATACATTATAATAGGAAACTAATATATATATAAATGAATACACTTAGAGCTGATGCACTCTCTGATTCATGTACGTATACCCATTAGTGTCCAGCCAGCCACTCAATCACTGACAGTATTCCCATACACGCCTCACAGTTCTCAAAACATCATGCAGACGGGTCCAAAGGGCATGACAACATCTTCCGTGTCAACTAATACTCTCGTTACGCACTTATCTATCTAGAAGATTACCGCATGTGTCCCCAGGCTCCAGTGGGACCATGTCCCCTGCAAAACACAGTCCCCCACGCACACTACGTCTCGCACACCACCCAGGAAGATCCCCGCTCCATGAACACAATCACCACCGGACACCCCCCCCCCCATGACACCCAAGACACGGGTCCCATCACGGTAATAATGACAACAGTCCGCCCAACACTGATTCAAGTACAACGTCTGTATGTGTTTATTCATGTATATGCGTAAGTGCGTACACTCATATGTATATATACTCATGTGTGTGTGTGTAATAATATGTGAAATACTTATTTACGAGCATGTATAACTATCATATAGGATAGAGTAACATCACTGCTGACGTCATGTATACTTTTTTATATATCATATATAAAAGCTGGGCAGCCTGGTTCACAAGCCATGTTTTTCCCAGTCCGGGAACATCAGTGAGCCTCATTGTATCAAGCTATTTCCTTCTGTGTGTTCTGACCTCACAGGCGATTTTTATATCAATGCACCACGCAGAAACTGGCGGGTATATACTTGGGGAACCTTGCCAGTCTCCTTGTAGTGGGTTCGAATCCTGCTAACTGCGATCTTTCTCTCTGAAGTCTCCCAGCTCAGGATGACACTACTAAACTCTCCCAGCTCAAGCTGACACTGAAGTATCCCAGCTCAGGCTGACACTACTGAAACCTCTCAGCTCAGGCTGACACTACTGAGATCTCCCGGTTTAGGCTGACAATGCTGAAGTCTCCCAGCTCATGCTGACACTACAGAAATCTACCTGTTCAGACTGACTGCTGAAGTCTCCCAGCTCAGGCTGACACTACTAAAGTCTCCTGGTTTAGGCTGATACTGCTGAAGTCTCGCAGCTCAGGCTTACACTACTAAAGTCTAATGGTTTAGGCTGATACTGCTGAAGTCTCGCAGCTCAGGCTGACACTACTGAAGCCTCCCAGCTCAGGCTGACACTACTGAAGTCTCCCAGCTCAGGCTTACACTACTAAAGTCTCCTGGTTTAGGCTGATACTGCTGAAGTCTCGCAGCTCAGGCTGACACTACTGAAGCCTCCCAGCTCAGGCTGACACTACTGAAGTCTCCCAGCTCAGGCTGACACTACTGAAGTCTCCTGGTTTAGGCTGATACTGCTGAAGTCTCGCAGCTCAGGCTGACACTACTGAAGTCTCCCAGCTCAGGCTGACACTACTGAAGTCTCCCAGCTCAGGCTGACACTACTGAAGTCTCCCAGCTCAGGCTGACACTACTAAAGTCTCCTGGTTTAGGCTGATACTGCTGAAGTCTCGCAGCTCAGGCTGACACTACTGAAGTCTCCCAGCTCAGGCTGACACTACTGAAGTTTCCCAGCTCAGGCTGACACTACTGAAGTTTCCCAGCTCAGGCTGTCACTACTGAAGTCTCCCAGCTCAGGCTGACACTACTGAAGTCTCCCAGCTCAGGCTGACACTACTGAAGTCTCCCAGCTCAGGCTGACACTACTGAAGTCTACCAGCTCAGGCTGACACTACTGAAGTCTCCCAGCTCAGGCTGACATTACTGAAGTCTCCCAGCTCAGGCTGACACTACTGAAGTCTCCCAGCTCAGGCTGACACTACTGAAGTCTCCCAGCTCAGGTTGACACTACTGAAGTCTCCCAGCTCAGGTTGACACTACTGAAGTCTCCCAGCTCAGGTTGACACTACTGAAGTCTCCCAGCTCAGGCTGACACTACTGAAGTCTCCCAGATCAGGTTGACACTATTTAAGTCTTCTGGTTCGGGCTGACACTACTGAAGTCTCCCAGCTCAGGCTGACACTACTGAAGTTTCCCAGCTCAGGCTGACACTACTGAAGTTTCCCAGCTCAGGCTGACACTACTGAAGTCTCCCAGCTCAGGCTGACCCTACTGAAGTCTCCCAGCTCAGGCTGACACTACTGAAGTCTCCCAGCTCAGGCTGACACTACTGAAGTCTCCCAGCTCAGGCTGACACTACTGAAGTCTCCCAGCTCAGGCTGACACTACTGAAGTCTACCAGCTCAGGCTGACACTACTGAAGTTTCCCAGCTCAGGCTGACACTACTGAAGTCTCCCAGCTCAGGCTGACACTACTGAAGTCTCCCAGCTCAGGCTGACACTACTGAAGTCTCCCAGCTCAGACTGACACTACTGAAGTCTCCCAGCTCAGGCTGACACTACTGAAGTCTCCCAGCTCAGTCTGACACTACTGAAGTCTCCCAGCTCAGGCTGACACTACTGAAGTCTCCCAGCTCAGGCTGACACTACTGAAGTCTCCCAGATCAGGTTGACACTATTTAAGTCTTCTGGTTCGGGCTGACACTACTGAAGTCTCCCAGCTCAGGCTGACACTACTGAAGTTTCCCAGCTCAGGCTGACACTACTGAAGTTTCCCAGCTCAGGCTGACACTACTGAAGTCTCCCAGCTCAGGCTGACACTACTGAAGTCTCCCAGCTCAGGCTGACACTACTGAAGTCTCCCAGCTCAGGCTGTTACTACTGAAGTCTCCCAGCTCAGGCTGACACTACTGAAGTCTCCCAGCTCAGGCTGACACTACTGAAGTCTCCCAGCTCAGGCTGACACTACTGAAGTCTCCCAGCTCAGGCTGACACTACTGAAGTCTCCCAGCTCAGGCTGACACTACTGAAGTCTCCCAGCTCAGACTGACACTACTGAAGTCTCCCAGCTCAGGCTGACACTACTGAAGTCTCCCAGCTCAGGCTGACACTACTGAAGTCTCCCAGCTCAGGCTGACACTATTTAAGTCTTCTGGTTCGGGCTGACACTGCTCAATACGCCCCCCCCCCAGTCATAAAAATATAACTATGATTTAGAGTACGACAAGACGATGAGTTACACACTGGTTCAATATCTTGGGAACTGGCCCAGTGGCTAACGTGATTTTTTTTCGGCCATGTTAGCGGGAGATTCGTCTGTAAAAACTTGTATCTTGAGAGCTTAATTATGTAGCTGTGGCGTCATCCAGTGGCTTTATGATTACAATACAAGGACATAAATGGAAGACTGGCCTAGGTGAGGTAATCAGTCACTTAGCCTAGGAACAGGTGTTAAGGACCGCAGTCTTGATCGTAGTCTCCAAATTCATCATTGCTGTGGTCCTCAACACTTGCTCCTAGGCTGAGGGAGTGATTATCTTCTCTTCCGCAACCTTCCGTTTATGTCCCTGTATTGTATTCATAAAGTCACTGGAGGGCGAAACGTCTACATGATAAAGTTCCGCAGATGTTGCACATGTGTCTGGATCAACATCAAGGGTTATAAAGTTTACACGGTGACCTTGACTCCCTCTAATAAGAACACACCAGCCTTGACGTTCAGCTGGCTGGGTCCAGACTCAGCATCATCTCCCCACAACACCCGCAAGCTGTCACTCATATTTAAACACCTTCCCCGTTAAGTGCCACTCAAAACACCATACACTCTAGTAAGACAGCCATCCTTGAAGTTACTTTTACACGCCATAACACTCTTCACACACACACACACACACACACACACACACACACACACACACACACACAACACTAACACTAACACACACACAAAGTGTCTAATCAACAAATGTCTATGACAAAATGATAATTAACACACACCACTTTACTCACGTAACAGTTAACAATTACAAACACATCTAGATATAGATGGACACAGGCAGAGATTACACCTTGCAATAACATAACATTGACCATCAGGATATAACTCCATAATACACTCCGACAAACACCCATTATATTATAGAGGAAACAGATTAAGAGGCGCCTTCAGGCAAGTGACAGACACACTGGTGGAGGGCTCGCAGCAGGGGACACACCACACGGTATATATACAAATGACGGCACAGTTTTCCCGGACGCTGTTCCTCTCGAGTTGTAAATTTAAACCCGACTAATTCCTCGTGGTATTTCTCAGTCATTCTCCTAAACTGCTTGTGAGGTGAAGGCAAACATACCGTAGCTTAACGAGACCCTGGCAGCCAGGGGCAAGAACGATATGTCCGCACATTAACCCTTTCATTGACTGGCTAAATTCAACCCCTGGAGAATGAAAGGTAATCAGATCTGCTTTAGAGAAAATTAGAAAAATGGAGGTATAATAGCGATAGGAAAACTTGGAGAAATTCGTTCAAGGTGGATTGATTGAGAGAAATCCAAGCATCAAGAAGCCTCATGTGAAAGAATTGTCGGCAATGGAAGGCGCCGGTTGTCAAAATGTGACGCCGTTCATCATAGCTGTCAGCCAATAGAAGCTTAATCAGTAAACTGTTTTTCTTGACTATTGTCAACAGCAGCACGATGGTTCGTTCCATAATGGAGAGTGAATGTAACCCGTGACACTGACACGGATTGTATATCAATGGAAGAATATACCGATAAGGAAGTATATTAGACGCAATATGCAGTTTACGGTGTAATATTGATGAAACATTTTGTCTACCAGAGACTATCACTTCTAAACTAATAAAGCCCATGACAGGCAAAACTTTTTTTTTTATAGAATGTCATATTGTGTCATATTCACCTACGAGGACGATACAGAAGTGTTCAAGCAATCAAACTATTACCTGGTAAATAACAAAAAGGCACAATACCGTGACTGGAACAATACACACACAACCCGCACATATAAAAGTCGCCGCCTGGTTGAATCCTCCCTTATACACAACTTTCCCTGTATGAATCTTAGCCCTGGCTTTGTCTCTGTTGATGATTTCCTCTCTCATTACATTGTTAAATGCTCTAAACTTCAGAACACCCGTGACTTAACCTGATTCCTTCCCCTTTCATCTCTTCCCTCTTCTCCTTTTTTCTCCTATGGGTTTTCCTTTCTTTCTTTTCTTTTGCCTGGTATTTGTCTTTTATTCGCCTTTCCTCCCTCTGTGTTCTCGTCCCACCCTTGCGGGCCGCTAGCCTCATTGCAGTGCTCCTCTAGAATATGACTGTCTCCACTACTACTATTACTACTACTACCACTTCCACTACTTACTCCATTATTACCCCACTCTCTGGTACCCTCCCCTGTCTGCCTGCCTATAAATACCACTTCCCCCGTCATTGTGTGTTAGTGTGACTTTGTAAATGGTCCAAGTCGGGCCGAAACGTCGTCGTAAGCTCCTCTCTTTTATATGTGCGGGTTGTGTGTGTAATATTACCTTGTATCTACAACCAACACACACACACACACACACACACGGGGCCGAAACATTTCTTCAGTCATAGAGTTGTTAGGAAGTGGAATAGCCTAGAAAGTGACGTAGTGGAGGCAGGAACCATACGTAGTTTTAAGACGAGGTTTGATAAAGCTCATGGAGCAGGGAGAGAGATGACCTAGTAGTAATCAGTGAAGAGGCAGGGCCAGGAGCTATGACTCGACCCCTGCAACCACAAATAGGTGAGTAAACACACACAAACACACACAAATATAGATCGTTCATAGATAGATAGTCCGAGAGTATTGATCGTTCAGAGACAGATCGTTACGAAGTCAATCAATTACCAAGACTTTCATCTTCTTCTCTTATCTGAAAAAACACATGATGAGTCTATTTTCATTTTCCGATTTATATCTATCGACGTATCAAGTCCAAGAGTGTCCATATATATATATATATATATATATATATATATATATATATATATATATATATATATATACGTCGCCGATTAGGTAAAACTGGTCAATTAGCAAGAACTCATTTAAAATTAAGTACTTTCTAAAATTTTCTCTTATACGTTTAAAGATATATTTTTTTCATTTACGTTAATGTAAGAATTTATAATTTTGTACCAAGAGACACTTTGAAAACCTACCTAACCTTATTACAACAAGAGCAATTTAATTTAGCCTAACCCAACTAAATATATTTTAGATACGTTAACATTAATTTAATACTAAACAAACACAATGAAATATATTTTTCGTTATGTTCAGAATGATTTTGGCGAAATTATTGCATACACAAATTTTCACTTGCCTTATATGGCAAGATGAGCGTTGCTATTTAAGCCAAAATCGCAAGTTTTACATAATCGGCACGACATATATATATATATATATATATATATATATATATATATATATATATATATATATATATATATTCCCAGTAGTAGTACATATGACCAAAAATCCATGTGTCACACGCCTTCGTGAATGTTTATTGATATTAGGGCGATGTGCAGCCTCTCATGTAATGTTTATTAATATTAAGGGCGATGTGCAGCCTCTCATGTAATGTTTATTAATATTAAGGGCGATGTGCAGCCTCTCATGTAATGTTTATTAATATTAAGGGCGATGTGCAGCCTCTCATGTAATGTTTATTGATATAAGGACAATGTACAGCCTCTCATGTAATGTTTATTGATATAAGGACAATGTACAGCCTCTCATGTAATGTTTATTGATATTAAGGGCGATGTGCAGGCTCTCATGTAATGTTAAATATAAAAAGAATTAGCGGTAATAAAAGGTTTCTAAAAAAAAGTCAGCCATGTGGCTCTCCCTCACTTGTACTCTGGCACCACACGAGTGCCAGCCATGTGGCTTTCCCTCACCTGTACTCTGGCACCATGAGTGCCAGCCATGTGGTTTTCCCTCACCTATACAAAAAATCACTCATATTCCAAAAAGCGTATATACCAAAAAACATCAGGAACATATCCCTCAGAAGTCACGAATATATAAAAAAACATCATGTGCAATAACCGAAAAAAATACGTATATATAAAAAATCAGGAAAATACGAAAATATTCTCATACATACCAAAAAAAATCACTTATATGCCCGCCAAAAAGTCGTCACGTATATATTTTGCATAACACTAAAAAAAGCGTAAAATAAAACAACATGGCAAGGAAAAAATCTTTATTGCATAATTAAAAAATAATGAGATGACTTTATTCACTCTCAGTAATGAAATGACTCGTTGCAAATCATACGTTCTAGTAATTGCATGTTCAAGAATTGTTGCACAAAATTCAGACAGTTAAAAAGTAAATCCGATTTTTTTTCAGTTCCAGTGAATAACGTGAAGATTTTTTTTTTTCGTGGAGGTGAATCAGGATTTACATGGTGTGGAGGGTTGTGAGGCGTGCACATGGTGTGGAGGGTTGTGAGGCGTGCACATGGTGTGGAGGGTTGTGAGGCGTGCACATGGTGTGGAGGGTTGTGAGGCGTGCACATGGTGTGGAGGGTTGTGAGGCGTGCACATGGTGTGGAGGGTTGTGAGGCGTGCACATGGTGTGGAGGGTTGTGAGGCGTGCACATGGTGTGGAGGGTTGTGAGGCGTGCACATGGTGTGGAGGGTTGTGAGGCGTGCACATGTGTGGAGGGTTGTGAGGCGTGCACATGTGTGGAGGGTTGTGAGGCGTGCACATGGTGTGGAGGGTTGTGAGGCGTGCACATGGTGTGGAGGGTTGTGAGGCGTGCACATGGTGTGGAGGGTTGTGAGGCGTGCACATGGTGTGGAGGGTTGTGAGGCGGGACATGGTGAGGGTTGCAGCGTCACATGGTGTGGAGGGTTGCGAAGCGTCCACATGGTGTGGAGGGTTGCGAGGCGTGCACATGGTGTGGAGGGTTGTGAGGCGTGCACATGGTGTGGAGGGTTGCGAGGCGTGCACATGGTGTGGAGGGTTGTGAGGCGTGCAGATGGTGTGGAGGGTTGTGAGGCGTGCACATGGTGTGGAGGGTTGCGAGGCGTGCACATGGTGTGGAGGTTGTGAGGCGTGCACATGGTGTGGAGGGTTGTGAGGCGTGCACATGGTGTGTAGGGTTGTGAGGCGTGCACATGGTGTGGAGGGTTGTGAGGCTTGCACATGGTGTGGAGGGTTGCGAGGCGTGCACATGGTGTGGAGGGTTGTGAGGCGTGCACATGGTGTAGAGGGTTGCGAGGCGTGCACATGGTTTAAAGGGTTGTGAGGCGTGCACATGGTGTAGAGGGTTGTGAGGCGTGCACATGGTGTGGAGGGTTGTGAGGCGTGCACATGGTGTGGAGGGTTGTGAGGCGTGCACATGGTGTGGAGGATTGTGAGGCGTGCACATGGTGTGGAGGGTTGCGAGGCGTGCACATGGTTTAGAGGGTTGTGAGGCGTGCACATGGTGTAGAGGGTTGTGAGGCGTGCACATGGTGTGGAGAGTTGTGAGGCGTGCACATGGTGTGGAGGGTTGTGAGGCGTGCACATGGTGTGGAGGGTTGTGAGGCGTGCACATGGTGTGGAGGGTTGCGAGGCATGCACATGGTGTGGAGGTTGTGAGGCGTCACATGGTGTGGAGGGTTGCGAGGCGTGCATATGGTGTGGAGGGTTGCAGGCGTGCACATGGTGTGGAGGGTTGCGAGGCGTGCACATGGTGTGGAGGGTTGTGAGGCGTGCACATGGTGTGGAGGGTTGCGAGGCGTGCACATGGTGTGGAGGGTTGCGAGGCGTGCAAATGGTGTGGAGGGTTGTGAGGCGTGCACATGGTGTGGAGGGTTACGAGGCGTGCACATGGTGTGGAGGGTTGTGGGACGTGCACATGGTGTGGAGGGTTGTGAGCGTGCACATGGTGTGGAGGGTTGTGAGGCGTGCACATGGTGTGGAGGGTTGCGAGGCGTGCACATGGTGTGGAGGGTTGTGAGGCGTGCACATGGCGTGGAGGGTTGTCAGGCGTGCACATGGTGTGGAGGGTTGTGAGGCGTGCACATGGTGTGGAGGGTTGTGAGGCGTGACATGGTGTGGACGGCTTGTGAGGCGTGCACATGGTGGGGGTTGTGAGGCGTGCATGGTGTGGAGGGTTGTGAGGCGTCACATGGTGTGGAGGGTTGTGAGGCGTGCACATGGTGTGGAGGGTTGTGAGGTGTGCACATGGTGTGGAGGGTTGTGAGGCGTGCACATGGTGTGGACGGTTGTAGGCGTGCACATGATGTGGAGGGTTGTGAGGCGTGCACATGGTGTGGACGGTTGTGAGGCGTGCACATGGTGTGGAGGGTTAGAGGCGTGCACATGATGTGGAGGGTTGTGAAGTGTACATTGTGTGGGGGTAGGATGCACCCTTGCAGGATGCACCTAGCTAGGGCACCTAGCTAGGGTGCACCTAGCTAGGTGCACCTAGGTAGGATGCACCTAGGAAGGATGCACCAAGGTAGGATGCACCTAGGTAGTATGCACCCAGGCAGGATGCACCTATACGTATGATCCACCTAGGAAGGATGCACCTAGGTAGGATGCACCCAGGCAGGATGCACCTAGGTAGGATGCACCCAGGCAGGATGCACCTAGGTAGGATGCACCCAGGCAGGATGCACCTAGGTAGGATGCACCCAGGCAGGATGCACCTAGGTAGAATGCATCTACACTTTTGAATTCTATTCTGTCGTCGATTATATAATTACTTTTCTCACCTAGTTTGAAGGTCCGCCACTGAAGATTTTGGAAGTTATCCCAGCGATTCCATGATGCTGGGAATGGGTTCCAACAACGGTGGTCCAGGGCTCTTGAACATGATAACTGTTCCAAGAATTTAGTCCCTGTTACCGTACACATGTGTTGAAAGTTTGAGGCGATTGATAAAGCGTTCTCGAGTTATGAGCGAAATAAAATAGGAAAGCTGCAGGAAAAACGATAAAAAATGTTCAACTTTTGAAGATTCCCTTCGTGAATACCTAATAATAATAGTAATAATAATATGAATAATAATAATAATATGAATAATAATAATATGAACAATAATAATAATAATATGAATAATATGAATAATAATAATATGAACAATAATAATAATAATATGAATAATATGAATAATAATATGAATAATATGAATAATAATAATATGAATAATAATAATATAAATAATAATAATAATAATATGAATAATAATAATAATAACATAAAAATAATAATAACATAATGCCAACTGTAAAATAAATACCTTATTACGTCCAGTATTTACGATGTGTGCAGGAAGTACGTTGTGGTGCTGCCATCACCGTGCAGGGTAAGCGCTGCCATCACCATACAGGGCAAGTGCTGCCATCACCGGCAAGGCAAGTGCTGCCATCACCGTGCAGGGGAAGCGCTGCTATCACCGTGCAGGGCAAGTGCTGTCATCACCGTGCAGGGTAAGCGCTGTCATTACCGTGCAGGGAAAGTGCTGTTATCACCGTGCAGGGGCAAGCTCTGCCATCACCGTTCAGGGCAAGCGCTGTTATCACCGTGCAGGGTAAGTGCTGCCATCACCGTGCAGGCCAAGCTCTGCCATCACCGTGCAGGGCAAGCGCTGTTATCACCGTGCAGGGTAAGTGCTGCCATTACCGTGCAGGCCAAGCTCTGCCATCACCGTGCAGGCAAGCGCTGTTATCACCGTGCAGGGTAAGTGCTGCCATCACCGTGCAGGCCAAGCTCGCCATCACCGAGCAGGGCAAGTGCTGCCATCACCATACAGGGCGTGCTGTCATCACCGTGCAGGGCAAGCGCTGCCATCACGTGCAGGGTAAGTGCTGCCATCACCGTGCAGGGTAAGCGCTGCCATCACCGTGCATGGTAAGTGCTGCATCACCGTGCAGGGTAAGCGCTGCCATCACCTGCAGGGCAAGTGCTGTCATCACAGTGCAGGGTAAGCGCTGCCATCACCGTGCATGGTAGTGCTGACATCACCGTGCAGGTAAGCGCTGCCATCACCGTGCAGGGTAAGTGCTGCCATCACCGTGCAGGGTATGTGCTGCCATCACCGTGCATGGTGCTGCCATCACCGTGCAGGGTAAGCGCTGCCATCACCGCAGGGCAAGTGTTGTCATCACCGTGCAGGGTAAGCGCTGCCATCACCGTGCATGGGTAAGTGCTGCCATCACCGTGCAGGGTAAGCGCTGCCATCACCGTGCAGGGCAAGTGTTGTCCTCACCGTGCAGGGTAAGCGCTGCCATCACCGGCATGGTAAGTGCTGCCATCACCGTGCAGGGTAAGTGCTGCCATCACCGTGCAGGGTAAGTGCTGCCATCACCGTGCAGGGCAAGTGCTGTCCTCACCGTGCAGGGAGCGCTGCCATCACCGTGCAGGGTAAGCGCTGCCATCACCGTGCAGGGTAAGCGCTGCCATCACCGTGCAGGGCAAGAGTTGTCCTCACCTGCAGGGTAAGAGCTGCCATCACCGCATGGTAAGTGCTGCCATCACCGTGCAGGGTAAGTGCTGCCATCACCGTGCAGGGCAAGTGCTGTCCCTCACCGTGCAGGGTAAGCGCTGCCATCACCGTGCAGGGTAAGCGCTGCCATCACCGTGCATGGTGTGCTGCCATCACCGTGCAGGGTAAGTGCTGCCATCACCGTGCAGGGCAAGTGTTGTCCTCACCGCGCAGGGTAAGCGCTGCCATCACCGTGCATGGTAAGTGCTGCCATCACGTGCAGGGTAATGCTGCCATCACCGTGCAGGCAAGTGCTGCCATCACCGTGCAGGGTAAGCGCTGCCATCACCGTGCATGGTAAGTGCTGCCATCACCTGCAGGGTAAATGCTGCCATCACCGTGCAGGGTAAGTGCTGCCATCACCGTGCAGGGTAAGCGCTGCCATCACCGTGCATGGTAAGTGCTGCCATCACCGTGCAGGGTAAGCGCTGCCATCACCGTGCAGGGCAAGTGCTGTCATCACAGTGCAGGGTGCGCGCCATCACCGTGCATGGTGTGCTGACATCACCGTGCATGGTAAGTGCTGCCATCACGTGCAGGGTAAGTGCTGCCATCACCGTGCAGGGTATGTGCTGCCATCACCGTGCATGGTAAGTGCTGCCATCACCGTGCAGGGTAAGCGCTGCCATCACCAGGGCAAGTGTTGTCATCACCGTGCAGGGTAAGCGCTGCCATCACCGCATGGTAAGTGCTGCCATCACCGTGCAGGTAGTGCTGCCATCACCGTGCAGGGTAAGCGCTGCCATCACCGTGCAGGGCAAGTGTTGTCCTCACCGTGCAGGGTAAGCGCTGCCATCACCGGCATGGTAAGTGCTGCCATCACCGTGCAGGGTAGGTGCCCATCACCGTGCAGGGTAAGTGCTGCCATCACTGCAGAGCAAGTGCTGTCCTCACCGTGCAGGGGTGCGCTGCCATCACCGTGCGGCAGGCGCTGCCATCACCGTGCAGGTAAGCGCTGCCATCACCGTGCAGGGCAAGAGTTGTCCTCACCGTGCAGGGTAAGAGCTGCCATCACCGTGCATGGTAAGTGCTGCCATCACCGTGCAGGGTAAGTGCTGCCATCACCGTGCAGGGCAAGTGTGTCCTCACCGTGCAGGGTAAGCGCTGCCATCACCGTGCAGGGTAAGCGCTGCCATCACCGTGCATGGTAAGTGCTGCCATCACCGTGCAGGGTAAGTGCTGCCATTGTGTTGTGGGGTTCTTTTCATAGATTTGGTAATATTAACAGACGATGAGCTTGGTTTTTGGTAGCGTTTAATGAGGCGTTGGATATATGGGAGCTGAGAGCCTATGCCTGTGTGTCTGTCCTGCACTGAGTCTGGGTGGTAACTGAACACTAGGCCGCCTGGCGCTGAGGCATTCAAAAGGCAGGCCTATCATTGGCTGATGCCAGATCACATGGGCAGAGGTTGGAAATCACGTGAACAGCCGTGATGCCGCCGTTATAAGTACAACCCGTACAGCTCGGGCATGCTACGTATGGCGTCTCGACATACAACTACAAACAAGGACAACAGGCAACAACTTTCAGCTGATTCTATACAATGTCAAAGTACACAACAGTTAACATTATACTTCCATGGATATTATCGTGACGGAACAATCTACATTACTATATGATGCATCTTGATACTTGGGAATTAATTAAATGAGCTCATTCTAGAAAATCATGATAAAAGAGATAAAAAAAAATTAATTTGTTCGATCGAACTGTCTTCATGTTATCTACAATTCTGAGGAAATAAAATTACAAGAAGATAGTGATTAACAGACAAGATAGATCTGGTGCACTCAAATCTATACTGTTAATTCTCAGAACTCGGAGAGAACGTGAACACACAAAAAAAAAAATTTGAGTGATACTAAGTAGATATTATAACACACAGTTAAACGCTTACTACATATTTATCTATACAGGTTATTTACATTTAACCCCAACTCTGCTAGGGTGAGATTGATATAGGCAGTATCATTATCATCTCTGGGTGGATCAAACTCTGTTACAATAGGTAACTCAACTTCTGATTGAGGAGGATCTACACTGGTATCTACAAATGATACTTGAGGATTAATTAACACTTGTCGTGTACGTAGGGAATAACGACATTCAGGTATAACTTCATCCCAGGTTACACTATTGGGATTGATGGTAGCTCTTAAGACATCAAGGACTTTCTTATTCGTTCTTTCTGCTAACCCATTGCTGGCAGGATGGTGTGGAACAAATGGTAGATTTAGTAATCTTATACAAGGCACATAGGTTTTCTAGAATCTCGTTACAAAATTCACCTCCATTATCTGTTATGAGGGACTTAGGAGTGGTATGTCTACAGATTATACGTTCCTTAAACGCTTTAGCTACTGTCCCGGCAGTCTTATCTGGGATAGGAACTAACTCACAAAATCTGGTAAAGTGATCGACCATCACACACAGATGTTTGTTTCCACTGAGGGAACATTGGAAGTTGGTCAACAGATCTAGTGCAACTCTTTCCCATGGCTCACTAGAAGTAGGAAAGATCTGGATTGGATTAGGACCTATGACATACTCAGTATCGGTAGACATACGAGGCCAAAAGTATTTCAATCTGGCTTGTTTCACAGAACGATCCATACCAGGATGTGCAACATCTGGTACATCGTGAACTAGCTGCAAGGCTACTTTCACTAGTGACTGTGGAATTACTAATTGGTATACTCTTCTACTAGGATTACCCAACTCGGTAGTGCGATACAGTAATTCTTGGTTCATGACAAAGTCACTAATGGGTGCTGGTTGCTTCACAGAGAGAATAAGATCTTTCTGGAGCAGGAATCGAACCACACCAGATCAAAGGGGTCTTGTCTTTGAGTAGTCTTTACATCCTCAGTACTAAATGGAGGATCGGCAGTTACTACACTGACATGACGCGACAAAATCAGCAACTACATTGGGTTTT
>WNWK01030388.1:0-23551 GCA_009830355.1 Cherax destructor
TAATTTTCAGGTGTGCGTTGACTCAGACTTGGAGTGATGTTGGTTGGGGGGGTCATGGGTCATGGACAGGGGGTTTTTCCTCTAGGATGTAGTAGTGTAATCTAAAGTTCAAGTAGTAGGGTTTGTCGGGGTGATGTGCTGGCAGTTTGCATTTTGTGGCAGGTTGGAGGTTAGGAGGTTTAGGTGTTAGACAACCGACAGGGCAGGTACCCTTGGGTCAGTTGGCCAGGTATCTGTGGCAATTCTTTAGGATTAAGTTGATGTTTTTGCTGGGTTTTCTTAGGGTTTAATTTTTAGTATGTATTCTGTATGTGTTCCTATCTTTTGTTTGAATTATACATTATGTGCAGCTTCTGCATATTTTTGTGTTTTTCTGAGTGTTTGTATATGTGTAACACAAATGTTTTTGTAATTTATTCTCCGTGTGGGGTGGTGTTGTGTTGTAGAAGTGTTGTCTACTAGTGATGGCTTGTTTAATGTATTTCTTATTTAAGATGATGTTGTGGTGTGACCCTTGTTTCGGGGTCGTTGTTTTTAGGGTTATTGTGAACAACTGTTTTATAGGCAGAAAGTTTAAGATTTTATTTTATTTCATGCCTATGTCTGCGTTTTGTGGTAGGGAAAAGTAAGATATGTAACCAACGGTTTAATTTTTATTTTTTGAGACAATGTATGTAAGTTTCATTGACAGTGTGTTATGTTATTGTATGAAAAAAAAGCTAGGATGGGTATAGGATGGACATTTTTGTTTGTGTTTTTGGGCGGGTTCTTATTATAGGATATATTGACAGATGTGTTTATTCCTGTTCTGTTTTGTTTTGTTTTTGTTTATATGAGCCTGATTTATTTTGGCATTTATTGGATTGTTAAGTATATATGTGTTTTTAAATAAAATATAAAAAAAAAAAATATTTAAACAACCATGGTGACTACATCCCTGTAAAAACCTACTTTTCCGGAAAATCTCCCTCTCTCACACCCTAACCTGAGCCTCACTATCCTCTTAAAAACTCTTTACAGCATTCATTAACTTACTACCTATTCATACCCTTGAAACATTGCCACTTGCTCCTGCCTTTAAAAAGGGGTCGGGATAGTGATTGGGAGGGACAGTCTCAGCTGTCGTATCTGAGCGCCAATGCAGACAGTGATTATGTATGAGTGAGGTAAAGTGTTGAATGATGATGAAGTATTTTTTTTTTGGGGATTTTCTTTTTTTTTGGGTCACCTGACTCGGTGGGGAACATATTATATATATATATATATATATATATATATATATATATATATATATATATATATATATATATATTAATAACACACACACACACACACACACACACACACACACACACACACACACATATATATATATATATATATATATATATATATATATATATATATATATATATATATATATATATAATTTCATTCTACATAATGAAATTAAACCAGAACCCCACCACCTTGTCCTCAGATCACGGTAAAGCACCTCCCCTCGGGTTGCGGGATTCTTGTAAGTTTTGGTGATCCTGGGGGTTAGAGCGTCATGTGGTCTTCACTCACCATGATAAAAAACAACATGGGTTCGAGTTTTGGCTAGTATTGTTTCACATTATATATATATATATATATATATATATATATATATATATATATATATATATATATATATATATATATATATATATCGTTATCCATGGAGAAAAGGAATGTACAAGTAATGGTACCAACACTCTTATATGGGTGTGAAGCATGGGGTCAAATGCTGCAGCGGGGGGGAGGCAGGCGTGGAGATGCCCTGTCTGGGAAAGTTGGTGTAAATATTATGCAGAAAATTCGAATTTGGAAATTAGGAGAAGGTGTGGAGTTACTAAAATATTTGTCAGAGGGCTGAAGAGGGTTGTTAGGTGGTTTGGTCATTTAGAAAAGGGAAAGGATCAAAGTAGAATGACTTGGAAACGTATAAATTTGTAGGGGAAGGAAGGGGGTGGGGTCGTCCCAGAAAAGGTTGGAGGAAGGGTAAAGGGGTTTTTTGGGCGAGGGCGGATTTCAGCAAGCATGTGGCGTGTTAGATGGGGGTGAATGGAGACGAATGGTTTTGGGACATGACGATCTGTTGGGTGGAGCAGGGTAACATTTTGTGAAGGGATTGGAAACCAGTTAATTGATTTGTTGGACTTGAGTCCTGGAAATGGGAAGTACAATGCCTGCACTTTAAAGGAGGGTCTGGGATAGTAAGCTGGGAGGACTACTCAGCTGTCGTATCTGGGACCCTCTCAAAGACAGTGATTATGTTAGTGTGGTAAAGTGTTGAATGATGATGAAAGTATTTTCTTTTTGGGGGTTTTCTTTCTTTTGGGGCACCCTGCCTCGTGGGGCGGCCGACTTGTTGAAAAAAAAAAAAAAAAAATATATATATTGTGTGTGTGTTTAGTTAGTTATCATTTTGTCCTAGGCACAGTGTGTGTGTTTACTCACCTTTGTACTCACCAAGTGGTTGCAGGGGTCGAGACTCAGCTCCTGGCCCCGCCTCTTCGCTGTCTGCTACTGGGTCTCTGCTCTCCTGTCCATGAGCTTTATCATACCTTGTCTTAAAACTATGTTGGTTCCTGCCTCCCTTTCTTTCTCTAGTCCATTCCCTTCCCTCTCTGTGGCTGAAGAAATGTTTTGACATCCCTTTGACTCATCTGGTCTTCAGCCCCGTTTGTCCCCTTGTTTCTGTGTTCCCTCTCTGAAACAACCTGTCACTATCTACCTTGTCAATTCCCGATATTTTGTATGTCGTTATCATGTCTCCTCTGACCCTTCTTTCCTCCAGTGTTGTTAGTCTATTTCCCTCAACCTTTCTTCATAAGACAGCCCCCGAGTTTGGAACTAACCTTGTCCAAACCTTTGCACTTTCTCTAGTTTCTTGACGTGTTGACCAGGTGGGGTTCCAGACTGGTGTGCATCTCTAGTATGGGCCTGACGTATACGGTATCAGTGTTTGAACGTTCCTTGTTAAGGCGGAACCTAATCTTAGGTTTGCCGTCGCCCATATGTCCCGGTTATCTGGTTTTGTTGCTTCCGGAACGTGCTGGTGTTATCTACCCCGGTCTTTCTCCTTTGATGAGGTTTGTGCCTTTGTCCACCTAGCCTGTACTCTGTCAGCGGTCTTCTTTGCCCTTCTCCGATCTTCTGACTTTGCATTTGGTGGGGTTAAATTCGGAACCAGTTGCTGCCCGATGTCAAGCTTGTCGGTCACTTTAAGTCCTGCTTGGTCTTCATCCGATGTGATTCTCCTCATTAATTTCAATCATCTGCAAAAAGGGGACCCTGAGTCTATCCCATCCGTCATGTCATTCAATGCAAAGAATAGCACTGGTCTAGGACTGACCCCTGCGGTACCCACTCGTCGGCGCCCCTGTGATACCTCATCACACCTGACCCGTTTTGCCTCCCTGTGATATTCCCTGCCCATTCAGTGCCCTTCCTGTTTCCCTTGGTTTTCCCATCTTTTACTAATCTCATGAGAACTTGTCAAGGCCTTCCTGAGTCAAGAAAATAAGTCAACACCTTTCTCTCTTGCCTACCTCTTTCTATCATAGAACTCCAGAGGTTTGTTACACAGGTTTGCCTTCCCTGAAACCGTGCTGTCTGGCGTTGATTAACCTGTTCTGCTCCAGATGCTCCACCATTCTTTTTCTGATGATTTTCTCCAAGACTTTGCACACATACCGTAAGTGACACCGGTCTGTAGTTTAGTGCCTTTTTCTGTCTCCTTTTTTAAAGATGGGGACTACGTTGGCCTTTTCCAATCTGGGTAGCTGCCCAGTTTCAAGGGATGTTTAAAATTTTGTAAGGGCCCCTCAGAACCTCAGCCCCTTTCCCCGAAGGACCCAGGGGTGAGATATTGTCCGGACCCATTGCCTTTGAGGTATCAAGGTCACTGAGTAACTCTTCACCTCCCCCCCCAGATGTTGTTTTCCCCTCCAGCACTCGATACATCCCTTGTTGGTGATCCCCTGCCCTGTCTCCCACTGCCCCCCTTCCTCCACTGGGGAATACTTCCCTAAACCTCAGTTGAGCTCCTCACATCCTCTTGATCATTTTGGAGTTCCCCATCTTCCCTCCCCCAGCCTTATCACCTGATCCTTTACTGTTGTCTTCCTTCTGATGTGGCTGTACATCAGTTTCGGGTCAGACTTGACTTTCGATGCTATGTCGTTTTCGTACTGTTTCTGGGCCTCCCCCCCGTACCTGTGCCCTCGTTTCTAGCTCTTGGGCTAATCTCCTTGTTTGCTTAGGTTCTTTGCCTTCTTATCTTTTCCATTCTCTGGCACTCGAGTCTTTGCCTCCCCTACATCTTTTTAAACCAGGGCTCTTTCTTGTCTTCCCATTTATTCTTTTCCTTTGGGTATAAACCGTTCCTCCGCCTCCTTGCACTTTGTCTATGATTCCATCATTTCATTTACTGACTGTCCTTCATTTCCCTTTCCCCAGAATCTCCTGCAGGAAATTCCTCATACCTGTGTGTGTGTGTGTGTGTACTCACCTAGTTGTGGTTGCAGGGGTCGATTCATAGCTCCTGGCCCCGCCTCTCACTAGACTCTACTGGGTCACTCTCCCCGCACCATGAGCTTTGTCATACCTCTTCTTAAAGCTATGAATGGATCCTGCCTCCACTACAACGCTTCCCAAACTATTCCACTTCCAGACCACTCTGTGACTGAAGAAATACTTCCTAACATCACTGTGATTCATCTGAATCTTCAACTTCCAACTGTGTCCCCTTGTTGTTGTGTCCCATCTCTGGAACATTCTGTCTCTGTCCACCTTGTCAATTCCTCTCAGTATTTTATTTGTCGTTATCATGTCCCCTATCTCTCCTGTCCTCCAGTGTCGTCAGGTCGATTTCCCTTAACCTCTCCTCGTAGGACATACCCCTTAGCTCCGGGACTAGTCTTGTGGCAAACCTTTGCACTTTCTCTAGTTTCTTTACGTGCTTGGCTAGATGTGAGTTCCAAACTGGTGCTGCATACTCCAGTATGGGCCTAACGTACACAGTGTACAGGGTCCTGAACGATTCTTTATTAAGATGTCGGAATGCTGTTCTTAGGTTTGTGTGTGTGTACAATAATAGTAAATTAACATATACAACATACAACCTACTCTACTTCATACAAAAATCACCCAACACCAGTCCACTTTTACCAAGTGCATATACTCACTTTAGCTCACTAGTACACTGCTACTAGTTGTTAAAAAATATATGAGCAGGGAGGCTCATGACCCCACGATAACTCCCACTACACAGGCCCTTGCACACTGGGCCTTACAGGCCCTGCACTGGGGCCTTACAGGCCTGCACACTAAGGCCTTACAGGCCCTTGCACACTAGAGGCCTTAGGCCCTTGCACACTAGGGCCTTACAGGCCCTTGCCACTAGGGCCTTACAGGCCCTGCACACTAAGGCCTTACAGGCCCTTGCACCTAAGCCATTACAGGCCCTTGCACATAAGGCTTTACAGGTAAACTTAAGAGTCAAACAATTTCAATAAACAAACTGTCCTAAAACTTACCTAAAGGTCACCCCCATACTTAAACACCAAAAAACATACCATGACGTCTTAGGACATCTTGCTCCATCTGCTGTGCTTCACGTACTGACTCATAAACACACCTCACCTGCTCGTGTTCTGTCCTGGCTCTCTTCAGGACTAATACGCGTCAGTTTCAAGAATTAATCCCGTAAACTGACATTATATATGGAACGTTTTGTATGAACATATTTTACAACACTGCGTTGTGAGCAAAGTAAATGCTTACAGTGAAGCACATATCAGTTTATTGATTTAGAAGACATATGATAAAGTGGAGAGGTAAGCAATGTGAAAGATTCTGAAAATGAATACGTTATACATGTACAGTACTTTATAAGAGCAAAATGGAGCTTTAATGAGAAGGATGAGTCTCAAATTAGGTAACGTAAAAGAGACTGAATCTTTTCTCAATAAAAGTAGGCCTTATGCAGGAATGTGTTATGTGAACAAACAAAAGGATGTTTAAAAAAGTTCATGATAAATTTACAAAAAGAATGTGATGTGTTAGAGTATTAAAAAGATATCAGATCTGATTTATATATAATGGGAGTTGTCAAGACTGTTGTTTGCTGATGAGATGTCTGAAAAGTTGAAATTGCAGAGGTTGGGAATAAATCCGTAAGGATGTGTTAAATAAAATTATTAAAACTGAGCACAGAAAAGCGGACGTGAGAGTAGCATATGTGAACCATTATAATTGTTAGTCAGAATAAGGAAATATGGAAGAGAAAAAACTTCAGATATTTAGAGTGGACACGTCGACGAGCTGGACAACGTCGACAATTTAGTGAAGGAAAAGGTTATGGAATGTTGAGGCGTTTTGGAGTGAGAATCAGAGATTTAATCGGGTTTAAAATTTCTATGAACAAAAATTAAGCTAATTATAACATACCATGAAGAACCTAAAAATTATTTAAAAATTTCACTGAATAGGTCATTTAGTGAACAACATATATGAGTTTTATAATAGAATGATAAATTATACAGCGAACAAGAAAGAGGCCCACCGGCGCAATAAAACTTATAAACAGTCAAATATTGAGTGAGACCTCGGTGCTCGGAAATTGTCAGTTCTTGAACAAACTGGAGTCGAACAATTTTGTTCAGAAAAACTGCCAAGTCTTTGAACGTTTTCTGGAGTGTGAACCTGACATTTAAATTAGTTGTAAAGAACTTATTCAAAATCCTGTTTCAAAAATGCTTTGAAGTGACCTCTGACACTGCCGAAACTCTCAGAGACTTTTGGAAGAGTCAGTTCAACAACATCCTCCAGTGTGTGGGGCTGATAATTAAAGCCTGGGAAACACTGTATCGGACAACGAACTTCTCGCAGTTCGTTGTCCGAAATTAAGTTCAAACACCGGGGGTTCCACTGTAATAATTGTTTAAAGCTTGTGAACAGTAATCAGATTGACTCTGTTCGTAACAGTTGATCTAAGTGTAACGATGACCTCACTGAAAGAGTGTTAACCATCCTAAAACTTTATTCTGTCATGAAATAGCAATGTTCTGTGTAAAACTTCCATTATACAAAATGGAAAATCAGAAGAGCATAATATTACTGCAAGAGTTTCTCAATATTTCTTGCTGTGAGAGCAATCATGCTGACATAGCTTTTATCTTAATTAGTAATTTGGATAGCAGATGACCCATTAGCGAGTTATAGTGTGTGTGTACTCACCTAGTTGTACTCACCTAGCAGTAGTTGAAGGGGTCGATTCACAGCTCCTGGCCCCGCCTCTTCACTGGTCGCTACTAGGTCACTCTTCCTGCTCCATGAGCTTTATCATGCCTCTTCTTAAAGCTATGTATGGATCCTGCCTCCACTACATCACTTCCCAGACAATTTCACTTCCTGACAACTCTGTGACTAAAGAAATACTTCCTAACATCCCTGTGATTCATCTGAGTCTTCAACTTCCAACAGTGACCCCTTGTTGCTGTGTCCCATCTCTGGAACATCCTGTCTCTGTCAACCTTGTCGATTCCTTTCAGAATTTTATATGTCGTTATCATATCCCCCACATCTTTCCTGTCCTCCAGTGTCGTCAGGTCAATTTCCCTTAACCTCTCCGGGACTAATCTTGTTGCAAACTTTTGCACTTTCTCTAGTTTCCTTTCGTGCTTTGCAAGGTGTGGGTTATAAAGTGGTGCTGCATACTCCAATATAGGCCTAACGTACACGGTGTAAAGGGTCCTGAACGAATCCTTGTTAAGATGTCGGAATGCTGTTTTCATGTTTGCTAGTCCCCCGTATGCTTCAGCAGTTATTTATTTGATGTGCGCCTCAGGAGATGTGCCCGGTGCTATACTCATCCCAAAATCCTCTTTCTTGAGTGAGGTTTGTAGTCTCTGGCCTCCTAGACTGTACTCTGCGGTCTTCTTTGCCTTTCCCCATTCTTCATGACTTTGCGCTTGGTGGGGTTGAACCCCAGGAGACAGTTGCTGGACCAGGCCTGCATCCTGTCCAGATACCTTTGTATTTCTGCCTGGTCCTCGTCCGATTGAATTCCTCTCATCAACTTCACATCATCTGCAAACAGGGACACTTCTGAGTCTATTCCTTCCGTCATGTCGTTCACAAATACCAGAAACAGCACCGGTCCTAGGACTGACCCTTGTGTAACCCCGCTCGTCACAGGCGCCCACTCTGACGCCTCGCCATGTACCATGACTCGCTGCTGTCTTCCTGACAGGTATTCCCTGATGAATTTCAGAGCCTTCTCTGTTATCCCTGCCTGGTCCTCCAGCTTTTGCACTATTCTCTTGTGTGGAACTGTATCAAACGCCTTCTTTCAGTCCAAGAAAATGCAATCTACCCTCTTCTCTCTTTCTCTCTTGTCTTACTGCTGTCACCCTGTCATAGAACTTCAGTAGGTAGTTGACACAGGATTTCCCGTCCCTGAAACCGTGCTGGCTGTCATTCATAAGCTCATTCCATTCTAGGTGCTTCACCACTCTTCTCCTGATAATCTTCTTCATGACTTTGCATACTATACATGTCAGTCTCCTTTTTTTAAAAATTGGGACTACATTTGCTGTCTTCAATACCTCAGGTAGTCGTCCTGTTTCGATAGATGTGTTGAAGATTGTTGTTAGTGGTACACATAGCACTTCTGCCCCCTCTCTCAGGACCCATGGAGAAATGTTATCCGGCCCCATAGCCTTTGAGTTATCTAGCTCGCTTAGCAGCTTCTTCACTCCTACCTCGGTTGTATGTATTGTGTCCAACACTTGATGGTGTACCCCACCTCTCATTCTTTCTGGAGTCCCTTCTGTCTCCTCTTTGAACCTGTGAACACTTTGAGTCTCATGCTGAGCTCCTCACATACTTCACGGTCGTTTCTTGTGATCTTCCCTCCTTCCTTCCTCAGCCTGATTACCTGGTCCTTAACTGTTGCTTTCCTCCTGATGTGGCTGTACAACAGCTTCAGGTCAGATTTGGCTTTCACTGCTGTGTCATTTTCGTATTGTCGTTGTGCCTTCCTTCTTACCTGTGTATATTCATTTCTGGCTCTACAACTGCTCTCCTTATTCTCCTGGGTTCTTTGCTTTCTGTACCTCTTCCATTCTCTAGTACACTTGATTTTTGCATCTTTATATCTTTGGGTGAACCAAGGGCTCATCCTGGCTTTCTCGTTAATTCTGTTACACTTATGTACAAACCTCTCCTCAGCTTCCTTGCATATTGTTGTCAAATATTCCATCATCTCGTTTACTGACTTCTCTGCCAGTTCTCTGTCCCACTGAACCCCGTGCAGAAAATTCTTCATGCCTGTGTAGTCCCCTTTCTTGTAGTTTGGCTTCATTCGTCCTGCCCTTCCTGCTTCCCTCTCCACTTGTAACTCTACTATGTATTCGAAGCTCAGAACCACGTGATCACTGGCCCCGAAGGGTCTTTCATATGTCATGTCCTCAATATCTGCACTAGTCAAGGTGAATACTAGCTCCAGTCTTGCTGGTTCATCCTCTCCGCTCTCTTTCTCTGGTAGTGTCTCTTACGTGTTGGTACATGAGGTTTTCCAGTACCATCTCCATCATCTTAGCCCTCCACGTTTCTTGGCCCCCATGTGGCTCCAGGTTCTCCCAGTTGATTTGCTTGTGATTGAAGTCACCCATAGTCAGCAGCTTTGCCCTGTTCGCATGAGCCCTTCTGGCTACTTCAGCCAGTGTGTCAACCATCGCTCTATTACTCTCATCATACACTTGCCTTGGCCTCCTGCTGTTCTGTGGTGGGTTGTACATCACTGCAATTACCACCTTGGGACCTCCAGACTGAAGAGTTCCTTTTATATAGTCTCTTGCTTCTCCTCTCTCCAGCTTGTCAAAATCCCATCGGTTTTTGATGAGCAGTGCCACTCCTCCACCCCCTCTGTTCCCTCTGCCTTTCCTCACGATCTGTTATCCCGTTGGAAAAATGGCATCTATTATCATTCCTCTGAGCTTGGTTTCGGTGAGAGCTATGATGTCCAGTGATGCTTTTTTTATTCATTCGTGCTACTCCTCCCATTTATTTGTTATTCCCTCAGATATCTCACGTTTCTGCTACGTTCTACGCTCTCTCCATGTTCAGCCTGCCCACACAGTGAATAGGCGAGACTACACTACTTGGATAACACCAGCGCCTTTCTCTCCTTTCTAGAATCTCTTTCCTTTTTTCTGGACCGGCTGGACCTGCGCCCACGTCGGTGGGGGTATTCGTCTGGCCGCTGCCCATGGCAGCTGTCCAAGTGATAAACGCATGGGACGCCTATTCTAGGCAGGAACACTACACAACATGCACCACCGTGAACTTTCGCTTTACACCTCACGCAGTTTGTAAGTTTATGACCCACCTCCACCTGTGCTGTTGTGTTTGTTAAAAGGATACAAGTGCAACTAATGTGACATTTTATTGTGGCAATGTTTCGCTCTCTGGATAGCGAAACGTTGCCACAATAAAATGTCACATTAGTTGCACTTGTGTCCTTTTACCTAACACATTGTCAGTAATTCTACCAACATTAATACAACCTGTGCTGTTGTCACCTTGGCAACTGCACAGCGACCTCCTCGCTCCACGAACCTTGCCCTTCTTTTGAAATACTCTAAGCCAGATAAGGACACTATCTAATCGGCCACCATTCTTTTCAACCTCACCCAGACTAGCATGATCAATGTCTTTAAGACCAGCAATGGTTTTAAAGCCACTCTTGATCCTGCGATTACGACATATACACCAGTAAAGATGTTCGTCTGAAACTTTCTAAAGTCAGGTTTTGACATCGATTGGGCTCCCGACCACAAGGCCAGGAGCACAATTGTGGCAAAATATGTCGACTACTCTCTCCTTGAAGCCTATGACCGTGACAAAGATGACTTGACTGAAATTTCGACCTAGAACAATGTTACTGTTGAGGAACTCTACCGCCCTCCCTCTTCAAACATTCTTAAAATTCGATGCCATACTCCTAAGGCTGACATTCTGTTTATACACGGCATTCAGGCCAATTATTTTATCATTCCTTCTACATCACTGTTTCTTCCTAACAATATCCTTGTCCTCTAATGCTTCAAGTGTAATAGTTTTGGACATTAAGGAATTTTGTGTCAAGCAACAGGCTTGTTCCCAGTGTTCTTCTACTGGACACACGTGGAAACATGATCCAACCCTGCCAAGTGCATCAACTGCACACGATCTCACCTTGCCACCTTCTCTCTATGTTCTAAACCCAAGGAATATGTCACCTCCTTACACAAGGATAACCCATCAGCCCCCCAAATCCTGTTGCAAGCCACTACACAGACTCAAATACCACTCAAACTCTACTCCATCCACAATTCTTTCAACTACTTCAGCTACTCCCTCCTCCTGCTCCTTTACTACTTCTTCTCCTTCATTTGGTGCTTCAGTACATAAACACTTGCCTTCATCTGATACATCAACCAAACACTCAACTGTTCCAGAAACAATTGTGCTGACTGCCATTCATTGCACGAATGCTTTTCAGGTAAACTACTCTACTCTCCTCAACCAGCTTCTTATAGCTAACAATCTTGAACTTGTTACCTTTCCTTCTTATTTCTCTCTTCCCACTGATGGGAACCATGCCTCTGACACTGTAATCTCACCTTCTCCAATGCCTGCCCAAGATCAACCTGTGCCAACTCTTTTTCCTACACATCCTACTCCTTCCTCCACAATACACATCCCTTCAACTATCTCTATTAGTGAGCAATCTAGACCTCATTCAGTTTCTTTCATCCATCAAAATCACCTCATCGATCTCATAAGTCACGCTCTACACCACCACATCTCCCCATTACCAACCAAAACGCCATCGCTCAAAATAATTAATGCCAGATGGTATGACCCAAATAGGAATCAGACGTGAACTGGGGATACCACTATACCCACTCCCCAACATGGCTCTTAAAGGCACAATTTAATATACGTGCCTTTAACACGAACACACACGTACTTGGTGAACTCGTTGAGTCAAGACGCTCAGACGTGCTGTTATTAAACAGCAACTGTGTGCCGGATGCTCAGCGAATCAGACACTTTGGTTACTCAGCTCGACAGTCTCCTGCTGATCCCTGGAATGGCGTAGCCATTCTCGTAAACATCACTATTAAACACGAATATCTCTCCCTCCCCTTCTCCTATTCTCACAGCATGGCTGCGAAAATCCACACACAACACTGCCCAATCATAATTTACCCAACATATGCACGTTCTAACACAAACATAGACCTACACGATTTTACCATTCTTTTCAATCACAAGATATGTCACGTGTTAATTCCTCTCAGTCAGTGTTGCTGTACTAGTTTCTCACACTTTCATGAATGCCTTAGTGTCGATTTTTTAATAGAAAAACATTATTTGCTTGTGCAAGCCATGTAACCGCACGTGCAGTGCAGATGTGTGCAGTTTTCTGTGTGTCCCGATGTGTGGACTGAGCCCATATGTGTGTGTAGACCACAGTGTGGTCTGAGCTCAGACCATAGGTAACATCCTCGTGTTATATATCACTATGTTGTGACCATTGACAGCTGACATTAGTCAGCCCAGGCATCAGATTACGAGTGTTGAGCTCCTTTGCATAGATAGTACTGATGCTTGCTGCTCTTTGACACCATGCCTGAGCCGTACCTGTAACAACTTCCCATTGAGACTAGTTTCACGCCACCTCCTGACCGTCAGAGTACAGTTATGTGTGGAAAACCAGTCAGAGGAAGCTTAAACTAACCTCTGCTATAACTCGAACTCTGTTGAGAGGATGACATCGTCAAGCTGCAGTAGACCTGTCTGACTCATGTCACGGCTTCAGTGAGCAGCCTGCACAAAGATGATATCACTTTGAATGTTAACCTACTCACTCCAGTTATGGTGTAAGATGCTACGACTCCTAGATGATGCGTCGTCCCTGCCACTACTCACTCTTGCCGGCACCCTAAGCTGTGCTCTGCATTCCCGGCAGTGACTGCCCAGCAACAGTACCAGTCAAGAAATGTTCTCCTGAGTCACTTGCTAGAAGTCCTGCCCATTTGCCGAGTACTGACGATGCCTCACTCAAGGGCACCAGCAGGTTGCGCTCCAGGTTGAGTGAACCCTGCAGTGACTACTAAAATGACTACTTCACTGTTCCATATGAGACCGTACCCTGATATGCCATAGCTCAGCAGCAGTGATGTCTCTCGATGTGATGTGTTGCAGTATGTGTCCAGACGCAGGCAGTCAATGTTTAGCACACCCCTCCTTTTTTTTCTTCCCTTCCTGTAGGAAGTTTGGTTTGTTCATGTCCACATGTATACAGTGGCCGCAAAAAAAATCTATACATTTCCAATGCAAACAAAAAAACCTATATACGAGATTTTGGTGTATACATTTCACTTGTGTTTCCGCCATAGAAAAAGTGAGCAGGGCTTGTGATGACTTAGTGTACTGGAGCCCATCGTGCTCCATTGTTCCCCAACATGCTATGCTTCAATGCTCTGTCAGAGCTCGGTGAGGAAGGAGGTCTGCTACGTTGTTCCTCAGTGCCATGCTATATCTCCGCTCTAAGTGGTCAGAACATGCAGAAAAGGCCCATACACTCATCCTATTAGAGCAAGGCATGTCTGTGATACACGTAGCCACAAACCTGAAGGTGACTTACAACCTCAAGAAAGCACCATACCACCAAGGAAATTGGGTTCTGGGGCTCCCAAAAAGACTTCTCTTCACACAGACAAGATCCTGAAGAGGGAAGTGTTATCAGATCCTGCCATAACAGCTGCAGACCTCAAGAAAAAACATCCTGCACTCCTGAAAGACGTTGCAGTGCGAACCATTCAGCACCAACTGGAAAGGGACCTGAAAATGCCAGCTTGACGTGCTGCCAAGAAGCCCATGCTAACTGAAGCCATGAAGAGAAATGGCTTCAGTTCCGCAAGAAGTACAAGGATTGGACCTTAGACCAGTGGCAGAAGGTGATGTTCAGTGACGAGAGTACCTTCAGGCTCGTCAGGAGCGTCTCCAAGCCCGTCCATCGTCCCAGTGGTGTGTCCCGTTATGACCCACGGTACGCCGTGAAGACAGTGAAGCACCCTGACAGTGTTATGATAAGGGACCACATGCTGACATTTTGGTACATTCACGAGTGAGATTTTTTATACATAATGTTGCCCCTGCCCATTAGTCAAAAACAGTGCAAAAGTTCCTCGAGGACAATAATATCAGTGTTTTGGAGTGGCCAGGCAATTCCTCTGACCTAAATCCTATCGAGAATGCCTGGCATGTGATGAAAAATGAGAGTGCAAAAGTTCAACCCACCAACATCACACACCTAAAGGAGGCACTGAAGAAGCTTTGGATCAACATAGCCGCCTCTTTATTCTCCACCCTCGCCACTTCGATGCCCAGACGACTTCAGATGGTGATAAAGAACAAGGGTAACATGACCAAGTACAAGTTGGAAGGTAAAAAATGAAAATAAAATGCATTTTTTTTATTGTCCAAAAATTGGTAATGTATAGATTTTTCTTTTGCGGCCACTGTATATATGTTTTTATTCTGTGTGCTGTGCCCTTTTCCTGAGAGAGAGACCGAGTTTTTTTCAGTCAATCATGGTTGAGGACGACCAAAGGTAGGTGGCCGAGCAATGTATGCCCATTTGGGTTCATATTCTATGCGATGCTGGTGCTGCCACCTATAGGCCTACCAAGCTCAGGCCACACCACACTTCCTCTGCCACACTCTGGCAGCCAATGTCACTCAGTCAACAACTCTACTCTCACACTCTCACACGGGCATAGCCCTCTGGGCCTGAGCAGCCGTAACAAACTGCCTGTGTAGAAGAACCCAAATAAAGTAAGAAGCTTCTGAAGAACCTTATCACTGATCTCCTCGCTTCTACAGGGACCCATTTAAATTATATAATTGTATGGGTGTTCGTGAAGTTCTAGTTTTGAGTTCGACAGATAAAGGGATGCCACGTCTTTTAGGGACAAAGGTGATTTTGGACTTGATGGCATAGGATTATATTCACCATAACAGTTCCCATGCGGTAATCTTGTCTACCTCAAGTTGTATTCTGTGTGCGAGGAATCAGGTGTTTCCATGTGTGGTGAGTTATGTAATCTCATCTGCATAAGAAATAGTGTAGAGAATATAAAGTGTAGGAGGGACTTCTGCCTTGAGGGACTTCTGCATGAAGGTTGAAGTAGTCAGAGTAGTTGTTTCTGAACTTTATACACATAGTCCGGCCATCAAGGAAGTTACATGATAATTTAGTGAGTTACAGATCTTGTACTTTAATCCGTCGTGCCAGACTGTGTCGAAGGCCTTCTCCACGTCTTTGTCAATGAGGGCAGTAGCACAGTCTTGAGCCTTGTTTATTAGTATACACTTCAGGATGATGTTTAAAGCGTCTTGTGTAGAGCGGTATTGTCTGAATCCAAACTGTCGCTCGTTCAGTAATTGATTTGTCTCGAGGTGAGTTCTGAATCTTATGTTCACAAGTCGTTCAAAAGTTTTCCCAAAGATTTCTAGCTGGCTTATTGGCCTGTAGTTCTTAGGCTTTGTCAAGTCTTTGCCAGGCTTAGGCATAAGGGTAGCCATAGCAGAATTAAATAGAGGTGGGAAGTATCCGGAAGCAAGAGAAACATTGAAAAGATTGGTTATAGCAGAAGAGACAGAGTGTAGAAGGTGTCGAAGGATAGAGTGAGATAAGCAAGAAGCATCAGGTTCTTTCTTGGGAAGACGAGTCAGAAGGGAAATGACATTCTGTTGTGTGAAAGGAGAATTAAGAGAATGTGAGGAGAGGGAATCAAGAGTGATGATTGGGCTGGGAGTTGTGAGAAGTAGTGCAGGGTGTACGGGGTGTGGGTGGAATATATCTTCCTAGATGTCTTTGAAGATTTTTACAGCCTCTGCTGGGCCAGAGATGTGTCTGTTGTGAGTGCTGTGTCTGAAATCTGTAATGTTTGGGGTTTCCCTGATTTTCCGGATAAAGTTCCAGAAAGTCTTGGGATCCTTAATGCGTTGGTCATGTGCTGTGTCAATGAGTGTTTGCCAGTGTCTAGTGTGGTCTTCCTCCAGAATGTGAATGATATGCATCCGCAGTATAGAGAGATCCAGAGGATAAGGTTCAGTCTGTTTTGATTTGTGTTAAAGCGGTGCCGGTAACATGTGAGTAGGCGCTTTGTTCTTTCCGAAGGTCGGAAAGAATAGCGTACCTTGTAGTGTCTTTTGGGCACTGTTTTTTCAGCGGCTTGTGTGATGGAGTGTTGTATGCCTGTAAACTGTGTGTCTATGTCTGATATAGGTCTGTTGTTGCTGTAGTGTGTGAGATCTGTGTTGTCAAGGCGTTATTTGAACATATCCCAGTTTGCTTGTGAGTAAACTAGAGTTGGGTTGACAGGAATGATTATGGGATTTGAAGAAATAAGGAGAGTGATATGAATATGGTTAGAGCCTGAAAGAGGGCCGGGTGATATGAAATGGTGAAGGTGATTGTTGGCTCTGTTTGTGATGATTATGTCAGGTTTACTTTGGCCTCTATGTGTGAAATCGGTGGGTAAGTGTGGACCAAGGTGAATGAGATGTTTTTGTGTGACAAGATTGAGTAGTTGTCTTCCATGTTGATTAGTGGAATAATCATGAAAGACAGAGTGTTTTGCATTTAGATCTGAATACAAATTGCTCACTGTGAACCCACATGGCTCACTCCATGTGGCTTGTAGATCCACGTGGCCTTACCCACACATGGCTTCGTGATCCACATGGATTCGAGTGACCTCGGTCACTCGGTTACACAGCTCTGGCGAGAATTCACACTGAATTTACAGAAAAACAGTAGAGAGGGATTGAGAGCGTAGTGGTGTATGGTGGTATCAGCATGAGGTGTTTGGCGTCATGTGGGAGGATCCAGCTGCTTCCTCCTCCCCTATCCACAAACACGTGGAGAAACAACCACACTTGATACAGAGCACCACAAAACTCACCTCTGACTTGCTGAAATAGCCATGGTGAGCTGAACAACAACAGAAGAAACATACAGGTGACACTGTACACATGTCTCAAGTACAGCGTGGGATGCTGTGAAAACCCAGGTGACGCCTTGAAAATTTCTTGAGGAATATTCAGCAAATTTCGGCCTAGATCCTGTGTCTGAATGATGAAACCGGCAGACACGCCTTCAGGACAACTCACAGAGAGACAGATGCTTCTTGTACAAGGAGATGAAGTGGATACAACATCTTCCGCTTCCTTCCTCTCTCCAGGCAAACGCATCCACTGTGACTGCCGCTTGCCACTATTTATAACAATTAATATGGGAGCTGTGCAAGTGGGGATCAGTGATAAGGCTTCGGTGGCTTGTTACTTTATTTGAGTTCTTCTACACAGGCAGTATGTTATGGCTGCACAGGCCCGGAGGGCCATGCCCGTGAGAGAATGATGGCGTAGAGTTGTTGACTGAGTGATGTCGGCTGCCAGAGTGAGGCAGAGGAAACGTGGTGCAGGCTGAGCTTGGTAGGCCTATAGGTGGCAGCACCAGCATGGCACAGAATATGAACCCAAGTGGTCCTACTGTACCATGAACATTTTCTACAGTCATACTTGGAGTTAACCTTGACTCCAGGTTGTGTGTGAAACCACACATCACTTCCAAAACAGCTGTTGCCGGGACTGCACTCTCTCTCATCTCTATAAACTGAAAAGTGAACATCCTGCCAACAAGCTTCATCTATACACAGTACTCATCAGGCATCTCAGCACTTGTATTAATATTGGTAGAATTACCGACAATATGTTAAGTAAAAGGACACAAATGCAACTAATGTGACATTTTATTGTGGCAACGTTTCGCTCTCCAGGAGCTTTCAAGCTTTTCAAGCTTTTCAAGCTCCTGGAGAGCAAAACGTTGCCACAATAAAATGTTACATTAGTAGCATTTGTGTCTTTTACTTAACATCTCATCACTTACACTCCACTTGCCTTAACACTCACAGCTAAGACCAATGCACTAAAGCTACAACATATCCAGAACCGTGCATTACACTGGGAGTGAGGTGGAATTACTATGCCACTAGCAAGTTACTCCACCTCAGGACTGGCATACCAGGTTTGAATGTATTCTGGAAAACACTGCGACAGATAACTTGACAGATTTGAAACACACCATGACAATTGATGACTATCAGACGCCCTTACAATCTTGTCAATCTCCTCAGAGCTCTTTACGACCCTGTTCCTATTCCTCTTTACACTTAATTTTCCAGCAATCTTGCTCTTCTAATGCAATCTTCCTGCTCATTTGCTTGCACCTTTTCACACTATAATGTCTTAAAGCAATTACCATATATGCTTTATTGTGAGGGAAAAGTGGATTATAATTGGGATTAGGGTTGTTCAGACAGCCGGTGGGATCATTTGCGAGTTACAGCCTGTGCTTCCATCTATCGGGCTGGGCCAAACCCCCAGTTCTGGGTTGTCTGAGGTGTTTTAGTTACTACTGCTGGTAGTAGTAACCTTACCTGGTGTGGAGTAGAGTTGGGTGAGTCTCTTCACCTCCTCTCTTCTCCTGATCAGGTAGGGTGATTTACCAGGAGTATTTCTGGTCGTTGTGTTTTTAGTTACCAGTAATATCTTTCATTTTTAAGTTGGCATACCACCCTTGCTTTCTTAAATGTTATATTTACTTAACTTGTGGTAACCAATGTTCTTTTTCTTATCAGCTCTGCTGCTGGCCTGGTCAGCCCGTACAGAAGCCCAGATATACAGGAGCAATATTTAAGTCTATCCGACTTTGATTATTTGACTACTCAACCTCTACTAGGCCTTCATACTTACTTCGACAAAGTGGCATAGGAGACTTCCTAACATCTGCCCAGGATACCCTTCACCATCTCGTCAACACCTGAGACCTAACCTGGGCCTTATATTCTCTGACAATACATCCTGCCAGAACCACAACAGCCAATTTCTTTTTTTTATTTTCATTTATTTTCTTTAATTAAAATTTTGAAAAATCTTTTTTTTGTTATTTACCCAAGAGTCATTATTTTTTTTTTCCATTACTTTTTTGTTCAGGTGGAAGGCGTTCCCCTTTATCTCTCCAACTCACCTTTAACAGCCATTATCGTGGAGGGAGTTCTGTGAGCAGTTCAGTAGAGCGACTTGCCTAGTGTCGTTTGGGGCCACCACAAAATCCTATCTTTGCCAAAATTGTGCGACCATTCTTGCAGTGGGTGAGAGACGGAAAGCAGCAGTTTCACACGACCTATAAAATGCTCTATTAATGCTTTACAAAGCCTTGCGGTTGGGTTTAGCCCCAACTGTTTTCCTTTTCTTTATTATTTTCCTCTCCCCCACCAATTCTTCAGCTATCCCCACTTTCCCCTCGTCCGTAGTGGGTCCTTACCTGTGAGTCTCTACATTTCAGTTCGTTTGTTCAGCCTGCACTCAGCACATTTGCTGACTTAGCTGTATTCTTCACGTCGTTTCTCCACGGGTTGTGAACGATCCGGCTTGTCCATGTGAGACCCTAGCCAGTTGCCACTCAGGGACCTTTTACTTATGGATAATGCTCCTGTTCACTCTCCAAGCTTGGAAAACAAGTTGCTGGAGGAGTTCAGTTTCATAACTGTGAAGTCCTTGCCTTTTAACACCACTCCTCTCATCCAGCCCATGGACCGGCAGGATATTTCTAACTTCAAGAAACTCTACAACAAAGCACTTTTTGAAAGGTGCTTTGAAATCACTTCAGAAACAAATTTAACCCTCAGGGAGTTCAGGAAGAACCTTTTCAATATCCTCACCTGCTTGAGGCTAATAGACAAAGCCTGGGGAAATGTCTGCCAGGATCCTGCAGTCAGCATGGAAAAATTTTTGGCCTGACTTTGTGGCAACAGGGATTCTGAAAGCTTTGAAGATGAGCCTGAGCAGGTAGAGGATATTGTGTCCCTGGGGAAGACCTTGGGCCTAGAGGTGACTGAAGATGATGTGGGAAGGGTTGATGTGCCCATTGCACTAGTCAAGGAAATGTGTGCTAAATGGCGTGAAGTTCAGGAGTTTGCTGGAAAATACCATCCAAACAAAGCAGTGGCCATCCGTCTCTCTAACATGTACAATGACAGAGTAACGTCTCAATTTAGACAAGTGTTAAAACGGAGTTGAAACAAACCTCAATGGACAGGATTTTAGTGAGACAAAGAACCAGTGAGCCAGAACAAGGTGTTAGTAATGAAAAGAGACAAAGAAGAGAAATACCTCCAGGACAGTTGCCTGATATATTAATACGTGACTCTCCTTACAAGTAGTAACATACCCCCTTCTCTCTTCCACCTCCCGCTTCCAGTATGCCATTAGCTCTCCTCTGACAGGTAAGAGGCAGTTATATTTTCATTTATTTTATAGTATTTCAGTTAAAGTTCTTTTAGTATTCATTTTTAGTTTTATGTAGTAGTTAGTACAATTTTAATAAATTATTATATTGTCATTTGAGATTTGGAACACATTAATTTTATTTACAAATTCTTTATGGGAAAAATTGCTTTGTATGTCATCCATTTTGGTTGTGGAATCGACATCTGGAACGAATTAAATTCGACAATCGAGGTTCCACTGTATTCCGGTGTCCTTTGTCTTCTATACCTTAACCAATCTCGAGCGCATTTAGTTTTATCCTCTCTACACCTTTGGGTGAACTAAAGGCTCCTTCTGGTCTTTCCATTGTTTCTGTTTCCCTTGGGTATGAACCTCTCCTCTGCCTCCTTGCATTTTGTGGACACGTATTCCATTATTTCATTCACTGTTTTTTTCTACCAGTTATCTTTCCCACTGTACATCATGCAGGAAATTCCTGCATGATGTACAGTTTGACTTCTCCCATCCTACTCTTGTGTTCCTCTCCACTTTTACTCAATTATAATAAAATCGAAGCTTAACCAGGGTGATCATAGCTCCAGGCGCGCTTTCATGTGATGTCTCTCCAGTGTCTGAACGTACTCTGGTTAAAGTCCAGTATGGCATCCTCCCTCCTTACATGTTAAACTATCCAACATGTTGATGAATGAGGTTTTCCATGCCACATCCATCATCTGAGCTCCTCCAAGCTGGACCCCATGTGGTCTCCAGGTTTTCCCAGTCAATCTCCTAGTGATTAAATAACTTACATTCTATCTTTGCCTCCCATATGGGTCTTTCCTTAACCTCTCACTCGTAGGAACCATTAGCTCCTGATTCTTTCATCAAACTTTTGTCTTGGCTTCTTTCTGTGGTGATTGGTATCCACTGGTGCATATCTTGGGTCCCTGGTCTGAAGTTCTTTATTATGTAGCTTTAGTTCTCCCTTCTGCCATTTCTTTCATTCTCCTCAAAGCTTGAAATGGTTTTTGATTTATCAGTGCAACTCCTCCCCCTCTGTTTCTCTCAGGATCTGATTCCAAATTTAACCTTGCACTATGATGGTTGAATGGGCATGGGCCAGGCTTGGGTAGATCCCTTTTGTATTCTCCTGTTTGTCGATTGAGATTCTTCTCAAACAGCTCCTGGCACGGGCTTTGACGATTCCTCCTCTATTTTCACAATTCAGACATTCCCGTCCTGGGCACCCTGGGAACGACTGAAGCAAATACATTCTACGCCCTCTGACTCATCTGGTCTTCAATTTCCAATTGTAGTGCCCCTTGTTTCTGTGTTTCAGCTTCTGACACATTCTCTGTCACTTGTCAATACCTTCACGCAGTATTATGCTTATCATATCTAACCTAACTCCTGTCCTCCAAAGTCGTCAGGCCGATTTTCCTTAACGTTTCTTCGTAGAACATTCCCCTTAGCTTTGGGACTACTCTTGTGTGTGTACTCACCTAGTTGTACTCACCTAGTTGTACTCACCTAGTTGTACTCACCTAGTTGTACTCACCTAGTTGTACTCACCTAGTTGTACTCACCTAGTTGTAACTGCAGAGGTCGAGTCATAGCTCCTGGCCCCGCCTCTTCACTGGCCGCTACTAGGTCACTCTCCCAGCGTCATGAGCTTTATCGTACTTCTTCTTAAAGCTATGTATGGAACCTCCCTCCATTACATCGCTTCCCAAACTATTCCACTTCCCGACCACTCAGTGACTGAAGAAATTCTTCCTAACATCCTGTGATTCATCTGAGTCTTCAACTTCCAACTGTGTCCCCTTGTTGCTGTGTCCCATCTCTGGAACATTCTGTCTCTGTCAACCGTGTCAATTCCTCTCAGTATCTTATATGTCGTTATCATGTCCCCCCTATCTCTCCTGTCCTCCAGTGTCGTCAGATCGATTTCCCTTAACCTCTCCTCGTAGGACATACCCCTTAGCTCCTGGACTAGTCTTGTTGCAAACCTTTACACTTTCTCTGGCTTCTTTACGTGCTTGGCTAGATGTGGGTTCCAAACTGGTGCTGCATACTCCAGTATGGGTCTAACGTACACAGTGTACAGGGTCCTGAACGATTCTTTATTAGGATGTCGGAATGCTGTTTTTAGGTTTGCTAGGCGCCCATATGCTGCAGCAGTTATTTGTTTGATGTGCGCCTCAGGAGATGTGCCTGGTGTTATACTCACTCCGAGATCTTTTTCCTTGATTGAGGTTTGTAGTCTCTGGCCCCCTAGACTGTACTCCGTCTGCGGTATTCTTTGCCCTTCCTAAATCTTCATGACTTTGCACTTAGTGGGGTTGAACTCCAGGAGCCAATTGCTGGACCAGGCTTGCAGCCTGTCCAGATCCCTTTGTAGTTCTGCCTGTTCCTCGTCCGATTGGATTATTCTCATCAACTTCACATCATCTGCAAACAGGGACATTTCGGAGCCTATTCCTTCCGTCATATTGTTCACAAATACCAGAAACAGCACCGGTCCTAGGACTGACCCCTGTGGAACCCCACTCATCACCGGCGCCCACTCTGACATCTCGCCACGTACCATGACTCGCTGCTGTCTTCCTGACAGGTATTCCCTGATCCATTGTAGTGCCTTCCCTGTTATCCCTGCCTGGTCCTCCAGCTTCTACACTATTATCTTGTGTGGAACTGTGTCAAACGCCTTCTTACAGTCTAGGAATATGCAATCTACCCACCCTCTCTGGAACATTCTGTCTTTTTCCACCCTTTTCAATTCCTCTCAGTATTTTTATGTCGTTATCATGTCTTCCCCATTTCTCCTGTCCTCCAGTGTCGTCAGGTCGATTTCCTTAACCTCTCCTCGTAGGACATACCCCCTTTGCCCGGGGCTAGTCTTGTTGCAAACCTTTCCCCTTTTTAGCCCTTTTCGTGCTTTAGGTGTGGGTTCCAAACTGGTGCTGCATACCCAATATGGGCCTAACTACAATGTAAGGGGAAGAAAATTTTTTATTAAAATGTGGAATGTTGCCCAGGGTTTTTTAGGGGCCCATATTTCAGCAGTTATTTGTTTTATGTGTCCTTTAGGAGATGTCCTGGTGTTATACTTTTACCCTAAGATTTT